>CM055899.1:57391348-57577531 GCA_029582155.1 Panopea generosa | reverse complement strand
ACCAGAAAATATTAAATTGATATATAAAACGTGGCTTAATATGTATTAAAAGTCATAATATACCCGATTATAATTACTTATACCTTGATCAGACAATAAAACACTGCCGGATCCAAAGAGGGGGTCAAAATATCCAGACGCCATCCTATTCCCTAACCCAAAATATTGCTAAATTAGACGCGAATATACATTACAGTTGAATGTCGTTATATTACTACATTGTTTTTATAGTGTTATGAAATTCACCTTCCATGCATGTGAAATATATATATATCACCCATACACAACTTAACAAATAATATAAAAATTGAGTTAGTGTTGCAGCATGCTTTCTAACAGAGAACAAAATGTTTGCTAGTCTGCTTAGTATAATCATCAATGGACATTTCAGTTCAGTTCCGTGCGTAATATTATCGTGTCATTCGTTAACAGGATAAAAAGGAAAGGCCGAATCTAATTTGGAAGCACCAGTGGCCCAACGTTATTTCGAAATATATGAAATAAATATGTTTAAATCGAACAGGACGAATGATATCAATTGCTAAACACCTGCTGAAAATGTATGATGACGTAATATCTTTTCAGGTTACAATCTATGTCTCCTTTTTTTTATAAAAGCTGGGATCATTAGCCCAGTTGGTAGCGCGTCAATCCAAGCGTCGTGAGTTCGAATCCCCTCCAGACCACGGCCTCTGTGATGACTGAAATACATGACATCGTGTGCAATTGGCATGTCATTTCTCTCTCACCAGTTACTGGCGGAGATAGATGTGCTTGAATACTTGTTTACATTCCATTATCCCGGACCAGAGTGGTTATGAAACACTAATCGTCTGTTCTCAATGGCATAAAATGATGTTTTTAATATTCAATCAATCAATTCGTTTCAATAAAACGGATACATGTGCATGTCGCTACAAATGTTGGTGTTCGATACGCATTCTCCGTCAATTCCAAGTGTACAATACTTGCTTTCCATTGAATACTCACTGAGCGTTACGTAACGCGCAATACTGTCTTTAGATCAATCACAATTTCAAGTTAAATAGTCGTGCAAATGCCACATTTTTCATTATTAAAAGAATAAAACTTTGTTAAAATGAGAACATTGAAACCAATAAATCAGTTCTAAATGTTATTATTTTCAGAATGGTGCGATGAGACTTTGAATAGTCTGGTTGATTTTCAGATGACTGCAGCATTCGCCCTGAGTCAATTATTGAGGTAGTTTTATGCCGAGGTAACTAAAAAAAGCAGACCGACTACATGACCGATGTGCAGGCAAAGTAGTATCACAAATATTGTCTTATATATTTTCGGGCAGCCATAAATATGCATCTTAAAGACCAAGACAGATATTTTGTCAAAAACATGTTCTTTGAGAAAGTTAAAGGCATGCAAGAACTCAAATTTGAAGCAGGTTCTGTCACGACAAAGCTCTATCCCATCATTGAGACAAAATATTTAGAGAAAAAAACAATGTCTACCTACAAAATAACAATATTGTTGCTATATTGTTTAAGTTTTGGTTCATTTTACTGTATCGCCGGTGGATGGAGGGGTCGATTTCTCCAGCAACATAAGCACCTTTAAAAATAAGATATAACTCTAGCCTAAAGTACGTTATTTTTACACATAAAACCAATCAGAAAAAAAACAACACTAAGTTGGCCTCGAGTCAACAGCAGACGCTGGCGCTACTAACGAATATGTAATGCAAACAATAGCAATTGTTTTTCTAGTTTCATACAGCTCTTAAGCGGCTGTAATTAATTTGTATTGTATGTGTCATAAGCAATTACACTCAAATATAGTTGCGTATTAACAAACAATTCACAATGGAGGTTACTTCAAGTGCCATCTGACCAGGTTAATACTCTTCCTGCCGTGGAATATTACCACGGTGAGACTGTAGAACCATTCATCTACTCATCTCGTTTAAACCAGAATCATAAATGGAGATTACAAAATCTAGTCATGATACCAGTACCTTAGAAAATTTGGACGTTAAACGATATGTAACACGCACTAGCAGGGCAAAATTGCCTCTAAAGAACTTTGACTTGCAATTTAGAATTCAGTCACTAAGATTAAACTCAGTTCGCGTACTGAATAACGTGCCTGCAGAGTGTTAAGAAGTAAAATAATCACCAAATGCAGTTCAACGTTTAGTATATTGTTAAATTAGGAGGTTAAAATCAATGAACTTACATTTTGAATTCTGTCTTTCCAAAATGTAGAGCAATGATAATAATTTGTTTTATTGCAACAGATTGATTGCACCACTAAGAAAAGTATTACTTAATTACTCCCCTTTGACAATTTAGTTTACATGTAAAATAATTACAGTTTAACAGTGATACTTTACTTCAGAGTTCAGTTGGACAATGAAAGCTGCAATTTTCAGACATTTACTATGTCTTTTGACATTCTATAGTACTGTTTAAACTGTTGTAATTTCTAAATTGTAAAGTTAACTTAATTTTAAATATTGTCAAGACATTTCTAAATGATATTACTATGTTTTAAGATGAAGAATACAATAAAAACGATAGCAACTGTATTTCTAGTTTTATACAACGCGTTACTCGTAATCATATACATATATATATATATATATATAATGTATGTTTTGTATTTATGGGAAATTGCACTCGAAGTCACCTCCAACTTGAATTGTTTGATTATACACAATATAATGTACGATGCTGATAGCCCATGTGTCCAAATGAGTGTGTCAGTTTGTGTTTTTTTGTTTTTTTGTTTTTTTTTGTTGTTTTTTTTTGGTGTGGGGGAGGAGGGAATTGACACTTATTATCATTGATTTGTTAAATTGTGTTGTTTTCATTACGTTTTTTTTTCTTTTGAGGTGAAGTGTGTACGCCGATTAAGGATATATAAGTGGATATCAGTTAATATCAGCTGCTACATTGTATGCATTCATAGTAATAATACGCATTTACTACGCAGCGGAAAATGTAAGTTTCTATTCATACATTTTACATGAGGGGGTGGTGGTGGTGAGGGGGGAGGGGTCCAAATTAAAATGATTAGGATAAAATTTCCTTTTTACTGTTTATTTACGCATAGGTAAAGAATGTCGAATCTGGCAGATGAATCTTACAGAAATCATTCCGACATTTTTCGAGTTGCGCAGAAAAAGAAAACTAATGAATTTAATCCTATAATACACACGGCTTACAATAATACGTTATCAAATTCATTGCGACAATTATGCATTTACTTAATATTTTTACTTTGCACATTGTACTTTGCATGTCTTTAATTTGCAAACTGGAATGTTTATATCCTAAGAGAGAGAGAGAGAGAGAGAGAGAGAGAGAGAGAGAGAGAGAGAGAGAGCAAATCAATGATATATCTATATTAACCTATTATATATATGGACCAGTGCCTTGGTTTATGTACACTGAACCTGTGTTTCAGGTTTTTCCTGATTCCATATTCCCACAATCAGTAAAGTATGTAACATATTCGCTTACAGTTCTACCTTTAAAAGAACAATCAAATTGAATCACCTGATAATAAAAGCTTTACATTTTCAATCTTCGGTTATTTTAAATTATCGCAAACTTTAAAGTATATAGATCTATTATATCATTGTTTGCTTATAATATATAATCTTCGGCGTATCTTTCGTGCATTTTTACAGTTATAAAATAATTATTGAATCAAATGCAAACTATTGAAGAATTGCGTACTTATGTTGCTGTTACTGCTGCTGTTGTTGTTATTGGTGGTGGTAATGGTTATCAAATCCATAAATTAATTGACTATAATTAGGTTTAAACGGCTATAAAGATTTGTGCCATACCCGAGACAATATAATTTAATAAAATAAACAATATAAAATAGTCTAATCTCTTTCTATTTGTTTAAAACATTATTTATTACATAACAAATGAAATATGTTATAAAATAATGCATTTTTGGTTAATTAATCACATATTAAGGGTTATGGTTATACTCTTTTCGAAAAAAAACTGTAAATATTGACTTAACGTTCTGGACCGTGGAGCGCGTTGTACAGTGGTAGAGCATCGACCCCATGATCAGAGGGAAGTGGGTTCGATCTTCCGCCACGGCTATGTGTGTTGTCCTTGAGTCTGACACATTCTTAGAACTTGCTCTATCAATGAATTTTGCGTGATTTATTGTAATAACTTGGTGCTCACTTAAAAGATCTGTCGTATAACTAAATGACAATACATTGACTGAATATGGCAATGTTGTGTCTACTTCCGTCAAAAAATCTAATTCAATAATATTACTAAATATAAAAGCGAAGCGTGCTAACAATTACCATGGCAGGCGTAGTAGTTAACGGTAACAGTAACTAATTCCAGATAGAATACAAACATAATAAAAAAAACAATACGTGTGAGCATACGTGCGTGCATACAATACTATGTGATATTTCTAAATACAGTTCACCAATTTATGGGGGGATTTTAGAACACATGCGTTTATAAATCACCTTTCATATCTACTTTAAATGAATAAAAGCAGGGGTCCATCTTCCTCGTCATAGTTTTATATACATGTAAAAACACCGAACATTGACCTTAATCTTACATTGTAGTTCGTTGGATCAATCATTCATGCATTTTAATATTCGAGTATGGGATATGTTTTCATGATATTATAATGTACATCTTTAGTTAAATCACTTATAGTATTGTGATGAAACTTGATATGCTAACGAATCAACTACTTGTTAGTTATTTTGCGAACTCTGAGCACATCACTTTAAATGACGTCATCAGCGTGCAACGTTAAATGACGATACAAAACACATCATGGACGTACACACGTCAATTGAACAGCGCAGCTACATCAAAATAGAGTCTGACATAAAAAGAATGCAAGAAAAATCTTTAATGCATTACAAGAAGCTTGCCTCACTTTCCTCGTCAAAACTAAACTAAGTCTTAACTGACATGCTACCAGATTCGCATCTACCTTCTAATTGACTGACCTTCCTCTCTTAAAATCTGTGTCTGACTAAATAAACAACTATGCTATGATTGGTCAATTAATTGCTACCCTTCAATTGGTCAGTTTCTTGATTATGAAGGTTATAACCACTATATCACATAACAGGACTTGGACATCAGTCTGTTCATTCAATTATACGGAACCGTTTAAAAATGCACAACGTTTCCGAACGACCGGTGTCACATCGCCTAACGTCGGATCAAATTGAAAGTCGGTTGACAGTCGCGACCAACCTTTTTTCGTGTTTCAATGCAGAAGGACGGTACTTTCTTTAAAAAATCGTTACTATAGATGAGACGTGGATTAGATAACACGAACAAGAGATGAAGCGACAATCGGCCGAGTGGTACACCACGAACTCGAGCCGGTCCAGTCATACTTAATGACAACGCCACACCGCACACTTCACAGGATGTGTCTTTTGCGGAATATGAATGGGAAAAACTGGACCATCCTCCATATTCTCCTGACATTAGCCCCTGTGATTATGACTCATTCCAAAGACTAATGAGGAAAATTTGATTCGCTTACATAGAGAAGATTGAAATTGCCGTGGCCGAGCAGGTGAGGGTATATGAGTTCGGTTGCCGCCTAGCAACGGGAAAAGAAGATCTGCCGAAGCGATGGACATCGGGCATTGACCACAGGGGATATTACTTTTTCATAATAAACGATTTATGTGATAGGTTACATTATATAATGAATGACCCTCGAAGCTCTAAATAAATTTAAGAAATGGAACCAAAATCCAACTATATAACAAACGAAATGCTTGGAAAATATGCTTCAAACACAAAAACTTCATTCTGATTTTCTCACTGAATAACTTTTACGATTGTGTATGCAATAAGTTAAAATGATTATTGTTCATTCGGTGATAACATAAATAGGCACTTATTCTTTGAATATAAGTATTAATTTCAAAATATTTTATTCTTGTTCGTATAATGTCGAAGGTAATATGTCATGTCAAAAAGCGCAACATAGGACGTTTATTTAATATTATAAATACTAGAGTGTATTTAGTAAAATACTAATCATCTTTCTCTTAAGTATCTAAATGTCAAAGTAAGCAGTAAACTGATACAATTTTACCAATAAACATATATGATTGTGTAATCGTGTATTCCTAACAAAACTCACAACTTGCGGAGCGATTACTAGTCCAGACAGATGCGGGAATTATGATAGGACGATTCGAAGTGGCGTTAATGCAATCGTACCAATTATCATTTTCCACACATCGGAAATGAATCCAGGTGCTACTTAATGAATAAATAATATTTAAGTATAAAGATGATATTATCCAAATACATCAAAAGATCTAGACAAGTTAATTAACTACTCTGGAAAGACAAGGTGCGACGGAAACTAATTTGACAAAACTAATAGTTGCTTCTCAAAGTTGTAACTTTGACATAATGCACACTTCAGATTAATTAAATACGTGGCCATAGACAATAGCAGATATCGGAAATGAGGCGATTCCAATTATAAAGACAGTTAAGTATTTGAAAGGCTAACGTATTATTTACTAACACATAATTAAATAAAACCATATCCAGTTATTTAAGTCCGTGGAGTCATTCACTTCAATAATATTTTCAAGATGGGTTGTTCCAAAAGTCATTCGTCTGCTATAAAATAAAACTCGTTTCTGGTCAAATAAGTGCACTCTAGTTTTGTATATTAAGCCCGTACATAGTCCTTCATATGTACAAAAAGAGATTTCTTTGAAACCAATTAACACAGTAAGCATTTAATGTCATGCCGTCACTTAAAATAAGGACATCTCTGTAGTGAGAATTATAACTTACAAAGGTCACACTTAATAGTTGAATTTTGTTCATCACAAGTCATCACAAGTCTTAACGCTTTACCCGATAGATACGCGTTTTCCCGCACCATGTCAGAGGGCCTTGGAAAACAGTGCTGGAAGAATTCAGATTGCTCGTCACGAGCAATCTGAACTCTTCCTGCACTGTTTTCCACCCTTTCAGTCAATATAAACATAATTCACCCAATATTTCAAAAGCCGTCTATATAAGAGGTGTCCAATGGCGTCTATATTAGGTGTCCACAGGCGTCTATGTGAAGAAAAGGGTTAAACAGATTTTTACACATATCTGTTAAAACTCATTTAAAGTCACCCTTTAACACCAGTGATGATTATTTGCAGTATGCAGTACGACTAATTCTGCTCTATTCATTATTGAAGCAAGAAATCACAGCCAATATTAACAATTTTGTCTATATTTCCAACACAATTACATAGGACTCCTTTTTAACGCATGAAGAATGCTACCGTTATAGAAGGAGGGGAACCGTGTAGTGAGACGTTATTAGTCTATTATGCCTAAAAACCATTGGTGGGACATGTTTACATAGTACTTGTAATCCAATACCGATTTAGTGTTTATTTGTTAAACGTTATATGAGCTTGAAGTAGAAAAACGACATTGGCAGTTTAAAAAGACCTACGACAATATTTAGAGTCAATTAATTTAAATTAATCTTCATCGTTAACACTTCTGGACATAAACAGAAATATGGAAATATCAGCTTCTACACAAACCGATCTTTTGAAATTTGGTATTGAAATAACATGGCGCAATAAAAAGAAAAATGTACCGTTTCAAATAGTATACATTTATACGCCTCCCAACATTACAAATAGTTAATACTTAGTGAACAAATGTGAAGGCACCATCATTTGAGTTCTGATGAATGCGACTATAATTATAAACATTTTTTTTCTTTTGCAAACTGACTGTCACGTTCAATTTCATCAGATAAAACTAACTCTGGGTCACATTTAACGTCATTTACGTAAACATTAATCTGACAATTTAAAACGACATATGCAGTTAGTAGTCATGGTTAACTAGCAATAATTGTATGCTTTTTGTGTTCTGCCAGTGACCAAAACACATTGAACCGTTGCATATTTTATATTTAAAATGTAGGCAATACCATAAATGCTAAATATAACAGGTTTGTCAGGGTCTGATGCTTATATTGGATGTTTAAAAACTATTATAATATCCATGGCGACTGTATAGGGACAGGAAGAATATTCAAAATTAGCAAGTAGCTCTTTGAAAGAAGGTTATCGTATTACTTCAAAACCTATACACGTATATATGTAGAATTGTAATATATTTTTATATCTAAGTGGCTTGACAACTTAACATTGATTAAATGATTGAAAACACGATGTTAAAACTACAATGATTATTTCCTTATCGTCTAAACTTATCTTGTGTTTAACAGGGATTAATTGTAGCCCGTGTGGCCTTATGACAACTGATTTTATCAGCGCATATAAGGCATGATACATGTCATAGATAACAAGAACGCATTTGTATGAATTATCTTACGTCCGCTATGGAATATCTGAACGATTGGAGCAATGCCTAGCAGTCAATCAAGTTATTAAAGCCTGAATGTTTATTTCATAATGTGGATTTCTCAATGCATCATTGAACATGTTTTCATAAACATAAAACATTTAATTGTTTGTCCTTTAAAATGCTGATATCCAAATACCATGAACACATCAATTTGTCAATCTCCATAAACAATTTGTATTATCGTTCCATTGATAATCGCAATAAGTACGCTTACCAGCTATTATTTAATTAGCAAGGCATTGTAAAGGCAAGATAAAACAATATTTAAAACGAATCAATTGAAAACCAAATGTCTCATATTATCATCAACTAAATAAACAAAATATAAATTAATATATCACAATAATTCTCAGTAATGTAACCTTAAATAATGTGTCGATTAAGTGTTTAAAAATCATTGTGTGGTCATATAATTATATTTTTGTAACACGGACATTGGTTTAAATATACCGGTTAAATTAAACGTTGTCCTCGTTTAAAGCGGCATAACCAGTATCCAAAGATACGAATGGCAAACATATTTGTTAATTATCATGCACTTTATGACTATATACATTTATAACAGCCAATAACCTATAAACACGTTAACACATCGGTTTGTAAATATATATTAACTGATTAATGGTTATTATATGCAAATTAACTGCTTCGCTGACGGAAATTATCATTGAATGTTTGATTAAGTTTTATGTTTTAGGCCAATTCCGTATCTCTTCAGTATTAGATCGGTCGCTAAACATATTAAAGGTTTACATGAATATATGGACAAATATTTGTTTTTCATTATGTTTCAGCCCTTTTCTTGGTTATCTGAAGCTGTATAGAAATTAAACAAGAACGGCGATATATATCTAATTTCAAACTTAACCGCTTACCTGGGATTATGTATTATAATCAGTCACTTATTAATTATTGTATTTTATTAGTTTGATAATGTAAAATTTAAACCCAATATAATACTGGTGTGAGATATTTCTACATGCATTTAGTCATTAATCAGGGAGGTTCTAACTAATTGGAACTTTTGATAAATTACACTGTCAAAGATAATATGCAACAGGTACTTAACATTTTTATGGGAAATAAGTGGACATCTAGCCAGCACATATACGCATCAATATGGGGGATATACATTAGCTGTCACCTTAATTGGAAGAGTGCAAGCTACAAGTTTTTAAAGTCAGATTAGTTTTACTTCGGGAGGCAAGAAGAAAAGAGGGTTTAAGTTTAAAGGGAATACTTTGGAAAGTTGGGAAATTATGACGCGTTTTAGTATGGTTTGGTTTTGAGTAGAGATGCTGGTTAACATGCAGTTAGGTTTTAGATAGTAACTGTTATACTTAAATGGAGAACGTGTTTGAACTATGTTTAGAAGCGTGCATATTAGTTAATAGAATTTAGTGAAGTTCATATAGAGTTGTAATAAGGTAAGAATAAATATATATAGAAAGTCCTGCTTTCTGTGTTAGTTGTGTGTGACGTTGAAACAATGACGTTTACGGATACAACCAGTATCAGATTGTGCCATGTATGTTTTCAGATGGTCACAATTTATGCTAAATGTTACAAATATACCATGAATTTATTTAAATAAAATTGTAAAGCACACAGGTTATGACGCTTTAACAAACTCAGATAAAATACGATATAATTATAAAATTATCATAATTATCTGTAGAATAAATATCTCGTGTTAGGTAAGTTTTACATAAAACTTTTGCATTGCAATATGTGTCAGTTAATTTTACCTAAGTAACGAACTTATCGATAAATAATGATACACAATGTGAGTATTGGTTTATTATTTAAAACTAAAACTTTTACATCATTTGTTAATCTGTTTTCAAATTGAATTTCGAATGTCTAATACATATACAGACAAAACATCACTCACATGTTTAACCACGGCTGATGAAAATCGCACTATTCACGTTAAAGAATTCACATATGTGCCCGCTCAGATATTGATTGGCACCCTTTAAGTATCCCCCTTTTGTTAAGACATAGCTCCGGCTAGCTGCATTATGTCCCACATGTATTCAGTATATATATGTGTACTATGTGTATGTGATAAAAATTGTTTTAAGTGTCTCATAGGCCGTAATTACGACCGGATATGAAAGTTTGATTGTATTTTATATATAACTATTATTGTAACTTTTGTTTGTGACACTCTAATAAAATATAAAAGTTTTAAAGTCATTATATTTCTAAACAAATGTGATAAAAGAATTTACCAGACACTCACCCAAGTGAAAGCAAACAAAGAACCAAAACGCGTTTCAGTAAATCGTATTATGTGCACTCCTATCGATACTAAACCAAACAAATGTGAAGTCTAATCTGGAAGAGCAGTTTTATTTCCCACTAATGATATGTACAGGTGTTTGTAGTCTGATGAATTTATCTCAATAAGACAAAGACAGCGATTAACGTTCAGGAAAACATCATCTGTGGACAGACAAAGGAGTACTGTTATCCAGTATTAGGTATTTCACGGAATCCATGAGCGAATATCCAATTGCCGACAGTTAATGTTGATGTGGCGGGGAAAACTATGGAGGCTCAGTAAACCATGTTAAGATTGTAAGAAAAAGAGCGTCCCTAGTTGACTTTCAGTTTGTTACATCGACAAGTTTGAATTGAAATTAAGTTGGTATCCAAAGAAGTTTAATGCACTGTGCAGAGTTTATTCTTCATAACTCTAGATTTTCAAACTGCAAGTAAGATCATGTTATTACTTGTATGTATACACTGATAGAACACAACCTTTTTTGAATATGCGCCAATGTTACAAATTCAATAACAATATATTGATTTAATTTAGAATTATAGGAAATTCAGTATTTAGTAATAGAAACAAACGTGTACAATGTCTTATCACTGTCTAATATATATATGCATTTGCTGAAACTCGGCTGATTGAGAAAAAATAATCTAGACTTCAACATGTTAAAATGATCATAAACTACTAAAAAGTTCTATATTACAATGTTATTTATTAAACGTCCCTTGTATGTATACATTACATTATTGAACTAAACAGGCAGTATGCTGCCACTAATGGTCCAGATAAAAAAAGGATTATCATCGATCTCTGCAGAGGGCTGTGCATTATTCTAATTTGCTCGGTATGGTTCCATGTGTAACAAAGTCAGGAATCCAACATGAATTTATAAGAGTCATTTGGATTTCTGTAGTAAGAATAGATTTGATTTCTGTAACAATGCAGATTTATAAGAAAGAAATGAAAATTAAAAAGCTTGCATAAAAAAAATGCAGAGTACACAATAATTTGTACCGTCGCCAACTTATCCTATTTAGCAAACAACTCATTTGTCACGGACAGGCGTATTCGCATATATCGCTCCGCCATAGCAATTAACTAAAACAAGAACCTGTCACAGCTAATGGGGGCGGGCATGCGGACGCGTGATACAGTTAGCTAACAATACACGTAGGATGAGTACGGCTGGCAATTAACGAGCAATTAGCAATTAATAAGGGTTGTTTTATTGCGAAAATAACTTGACAGCCGTGCGAGGCTAACGGTATATAAACGACCACATTTACTAACTCGGGAGTCGGTTTTCGAGATACTTTTGGACCCCGTCAAAATTTGACGGAACTAAATTAAAACTACGCACTAAATTAAAACTGCGCGCCGTGAACATTTAAGTTAAGAAATAAGAACTTGTGATTACTTATAGAACGGAAACAACTTCAGGAATTGTAATGGTGATAACTTTAGAAATTAAACTTATAGTACTTTAGAGACTGTACTTGTAGTAACTTTGATTTAGACGAACTTGTAATAAACATTTATAATCTCAAATCGTGAACTTGTGTTTAGAACCTCATTACGCTACACATGGCAAGAATATATAAAACCACTGTAGCTCACAAATGGCGTTAATATAAAAGTTCATAATTATACATTTTCTATGTTCATTCTTTTTATTCAATGTGTTCAATCTACATTTTATTTTTACATAAATAGCGTTGCGGAGAATGAAAACCACGAATCGGAAATCTGGTGATCTACGACTGTGCAACGCGCTACAAACCATTAATTGAACCCAGTGTCTAGCAATTTATTTTCAATATTAGTAATTGTTAGTTTTAACATGATTTAATCATCGACACAAATATTGTCATTTAATAACTGCGATGTGAATTTACCATGAAATAACACATAAAACAACCTGGGGTGCATTTTAAAAAATATTCCTGAACATATGATATAAATATTGGCTCAAGTCAGGCAGAAAATGATGCATTGTTTTAGATGCAACCATATATGACAATTATAAAATGAGTATAGAAGTTGTCAAATTGACTTAGTTATTTTGTGAAATGCAGTCCTGTAATTGAAATATAAAGAGTAGAACACTGATTAAGGACACTGGTCAGAACAATACTAAACTAAAATAAAGATAGTTAACACATAATATTGCTGTTATAAACATATATACAACAATCAGTATTTAAATTGTTTATAATAAGGAAAATACCTCAAATTGCGCCAACGACAGAGTAAAAGGCCACCAACATTACATTACATCATCATGTGGTCATAAAACCGTTTTTAAAAGTTGAAGAGAAAGGTATAATATATTTAAGTACTAGCTCAGTTGAAGGAAACGGATGCATCGTTAAAGAAAATAAGATATAAGATGAAATAAAGCACAAGCACATAAATTGTGCACTATCTTTAGGATAAATCTCTCACGCACAGTCTATAATATAAAAACACCTGCTCTTTTATTGTTATATTGCGTTATGTGTCCGTTCCGACGAAATTTCTTTCAGAAATAATAAATAGATGAATAATGTTCTATGATATTTCAAAATAATTATTTAAAAACAAATGTTTAAAAATGTTCATTAAATCTAGTTTTAAATGAAATATCAATTATCATTTAATATATATTTATATTTATTAGTATAACATTGTCTGATGAAACTCACACAACTACGGCATAGTGCAGCTGTTCGTTATAGGCCATTGTCGCTATAGATCCGAGTTGTCAAGAAATAATGTCAGGCTGAGCTGTTTTGAATACTATATTTATTTCATACAGTGATAACGTGTATAGATAACATGTAGGTTGTTCCCATAGGTACCAACAATTGCACCCCTTCCCGAGATTTCAACGATACAGTATTTCTTTAAATGCACAATATGATATCATTAATTATAATATTACATTTAGGATAAAATCAATAGATAATAGCAACAAGATAGATGTCTGGTTAAGAAATAACATATATTCTATGTAAGTGTATAGCAAATCACCTACTCAAGATGTTACCACGTGATCGTACAATCTGTTAGAAGTTTATTGAATACATTTTTTATTATACAGTTCAAAATTCAAAATGAGACTAACAAAAAGGAAATAAATTTAATAGAAATTTCAACGATAAAAACAATCAACCAACAAAATGTTCCGCATGACGATGAAGTTGAGAAAATCCGAATATCTTCCGTCATGTGTCTGCTGCTTTGAACACACCTTAAATTTATTAAAAAGGATCTTGTTTTTTCTTTACTTTAATGATAAATTTATTGAGATTGAGGTATAGAATAAAAAGTATCACTTTACAGTGTTTTGTACAATGATGGGAATAAATTGTATTCATACATATGGTGAAAACCATATTGGACACGGCGTCTTGCAAACATAATTTACTTCAATTACCACAATGTACAATTGACTGATAAAAAACTGTGAATGAAAAGTGCTGTTATACAGATATAATATTGTGATTAAAAACATAGTTTACTTTAATTACCACAATGTACACTGGACTGATAGAAAACTGTGAATGGCATACATACAATCTAATGCACATGCAATATTTTGTTTTGCTTCCTAAATATACTCCCAACACTTAATAAATATTTAATGCCGTATAGTTTGCTGCTGTTGGCAAGTGTTTGGTTATATTAAGGACGCGAACATACACTTTTTTGTTTTGTGTAAATGAGTTGAATGACCTAAACTAAAATCCATTATGGTATAAACAGTAAATGACATAGCGAAACAATGTCATAAACACCAATGGTTTTCAGCAATGAAGTGATTGGGGGGGGGGGGGGGGATTGTTGGGGGATGTTTATGTTGTGTGTGTGGGTTTGAACATGTATGTGGGTGTGGGTTTGTCTCTGTGTGTGTGTGTGTGTGTGTGTGTGTGTGTGTCTGTGTGTCTGTTTGTGGGGTAATAAACTACAAACATTTATATTAACTGGCAAATTCTACCTATTTGCAGTCTAATCATTTCGTATTAATGAGACGGAAACAACATCTATGGAATGTCAAAGCAGTATTCGTACCCATAGAATGTTAAAGGATGCATCAATGATTATCTCTCTGAAGACATTCAGTGTTGATAAGGCGGGAGAAACTCTGGAGGCATAGTAAATCAAATTTGATAGAGAGAATTGCACCGGGTTGCCTGTCAGTATGTGGCAGAGTTAAGTTTGAATGAAATGTAAATAATATTCCAAGGAACTTTATTAGTTTAGCCTTCTATTTCCTATTTTTATTACGAAGTAAATTACTTAATATGCAAATCACGCTCGAAGTCACGCCGGGAATAACTAGTATTAAGCACATGTGGAAAAAAGTGTCTAGCTCAAGGACACCACACATAGCAGTGGTGGAGGATTGAACCAAATTTATACAACCCAATTACCGAGTCAATAGTTCAAAAGAAATGTTCTTTCTGTTCTCATGCTGATTGTCCATTCAAGCTCCATTTGCGCTTCTGGATAAAACTCGATAAAACAACAGTTAAATGAACTGTTTATTATTAGACTTTGATGGGCCAATAGACCCTGCTCCCCCCAAGGGCAATTTATTTGGGTATGGTTTTATTAAACTACAGGAACAATGCCAGAAATTGAGACATGTTTACGTACTGAGCGTTGGGGCTTTAGTGCGTAACGTACATTTAAAATACGTTACCCTTATTCTTTCATATCAAATGCTTGGTATAAATACAAATGCAATTAGAGTGTATGTATTCATCCTAAACACTCACTTACTCAGAGCAGTTATGTTTTTGTATTAGTTTCTGATATTGTGACATCCAAAGAGGCGATGTATATTACGTTACTGGAACTACGTTACATAAATAACTCTTTTTTAAATCAAAATATTACACACAAGCGTAAATTCGATTGATGTAATATAATCCCTAAATATATACTAGATTGTGTTATTTACTAGATGCCAAATAAAGTAGAAATGTAACTTTTCCGTAATTGTGATGCTTACGTCTGTGTAATTTACGTTACATTAAGTGATATCTTGCATTATTACATTTCATGTTGATGTATATGTATTACTGTTTTAAATATTTAATGAACAAAATATTGCAGTTTTACTGCATGAATAGTCTGATATAATATGTAATACAAATTTACGTTACCTAAATTGAAATTATAAAAATGCATAGTTTAACATTAAATGAGTCAACAAAATGTCAAAACAAAGTGAAAGACGTTTACATAACGTATATACAAATACGTCTCTGATCAAAACACAAGCAGTTTATACCCAAAATCAATAAATTGTGCAAAGAGATTTAACAAACATTGATAAATAAATGTGCTCTGAGAGTTCATAAACTGGTTACCGAGTGTCTTGAACGCTTGATAATGAAACGTTTTGAAAATATTAACCCTTGCACTGAAAATATTTCTGAAGATTCACTTACCATGCTATATGACCTTGCTCAAGATCTTACTGAGGACAAATAAGCACAAGTATTGGCATCGCAGCAATGTAATGACTACTTTGAGCGCTACATTGAATTCAAAGAATCCATCAGAAATGGTGATAGTAGCAAAACTGCTCAGTTTTGGTTACGTAACATTGACATCATCAATATGATACTGACACTTATCAAGGCCACTAAGGAAAACAACTTAGAGGTACATATAGCCGCACTCTACAGACTGTGTCCTCTGTTCTTTGCGTATGACCACCACAACTATGCCAGATATGTTCCAGTGCATCTGATGACTCTAATGAATCTGGATACTACACATCCAAGGGCCATGGAGCTGCTAAAACGCAACGGATTTAGTGTTTCGAGGTCCTCTGTGCCTAACTCCAGAAACCCTGTTGATATAACCATCGAACAGACAATCAACAAACATGCGAAATGCCAAGGAATTATTATTGGTTTCAGTCGCAATTACTCCGCCGGTGTAAAACTCGTCATTGCAGAGCCAAATATGTCGAGGCAATCCTGCAGGTAACAGACATGGCTTCCGAAGAGGCATCGGTCCATAAAGAACTCCAGCCTGCAAAAATACGAAATAACGAGGCAGATGTCAAGGTCAACAAAGTTCTTGAGGCAACCCATTCAACATTGAACACTATACCGATGAGCTGTATTGCCTATCATCAGGTGTACCAGCTAAGCAAGACGTCGCTTCAGATCTGATGAATACCTCAGGTACGGGGCAAGTAGCAATGAAAGAATTTATTAATGATATAATCGAAAATAAAATTGTTGACTTTCACAGCCCAATCAAACGTAAAAAACTTAAAACTTTCGCAACAGAGATCACAAAAACGCTCAGAAGCACTCAGAACAAAATCACTCAGATTAAAGCAGAACGAAACATCTTCGGGCAACTGGTGTTTCTGTCTGTGCAGCATGACATCGATCTTCAGTTAACACTATCCTTTCCTCTTGGCCCAGTTCCTTGGTCCTAAGCGACAGCTGAGGAATGCCTGTGAAAACTGACAAGGAGAAATTGATGCATTTGCTCGAATCAGCCATCGAACCAACAATAACTCACCCACGGATGCTGTACATGTGTTTGATGGAAATGCGACACTGCAAAGCCTACCTTCAGTGCCTGATACATTCGAAGAGTTGGCTGAGACTGTCTTCAATCTGCTTCCAAAACGTGGTCGGGTTGATTGTCACCGATACTTATTACCCCACATCAATCAAATCATTTGAGCGCAAGAGAAGGGGATCTACCCAAACTTTCTTGTTATCTGGAACAAAATCAAGAACTCCTAAGGACTGGAAGGCTTTTATGGCCAACGATGACAACAAAACCCAATTGTTACGTCTGCTTGTCGACCAAAAGAAAACTGAAAATTATGCCAAAAAGCTTCAAGGTCGACATATCTACTATGTCCTTAAAGAAATGTGTTACAGTCTCTCTTGTCATGACGGTGCTACGGTTGAAGTGCATCCCCAAGAAGCTTTGTTCTCATCTTAAGAAGAGGCAGACACTCGAATCATACTTCACTGTCTACACATAAGAGATAAAGAGCCTGCAACAGTCCAGGTCATAGTAAGATCTCCAGATACAGATGTCTTGGTGTTGCTTACAAAGTACTCCAGAGAAATAAGCAGGACTGTTTTATTTGATACGGGTGTAAGAAACAAGCGACGACTTCTCAATGTTAATGAGATTGCTGAAAACAAAGGAGAAGACATCTGTTCAATACTACCAGCAATTCACAGTTTCATGGGGTGTGACACAACGAGTGCGTTCGTAAGAAGAGGGAAAACAGCTCCCCTAAAAATCGTAGAAAAGTACCCCGAATATATTTCTTCACTGTCTAAACTAGGTGAAAACCACAAATGCACTGATGAATTGCTTGAGGGCATTGAAAAGTATGTCTGCTGTATGTATGGTAAACCAAAGTATACACATGTAAACAAATTAAAATTTGACACGTTCTGCGAAAAGAACCAGGGACGAGGCAATATTCTAGACTCGTATAACAGCATCGACATGAGTTTACTCCCTCCATGAGTCTGAGTCTGAAGAAAATGACGAATTAGAACTTGATAATATGACTGACATGTCTTTGAAGATGACTTGGATACTGACTAGAGTATAATGTCGATGTGTTTTGTTTCTAACATCTGGTACAACGTTGCATGTATTATGTCATGTAAAGTACACAAACTTTAAAGAGTGTTAATATGAACATGTTTTAATAAGTTGTTTATTTTTACTAAACAACTTCTTTCTTCCTTAATTTTCAAATATTGGTAAATTTTATTTGAATTATGATGCGTATCTCCTTAATTCATTCCTTAATCAAGGCAACGTAAATCACAGTTATCTGCATGCAGCAGTAAGTCTGTTTTATATGTAACTGTGTTTGAATGATTTTGTATTAAACCAATGCATGTAATATCTTGATGTATGTAATATCTTGATGAGCGGTGTATTTTCTAGTCAATATATGTAGTCATTTTATCTGAATTTTATGTAACATTCTTTACTGTAGAATTATCATTTCATCATGTCATTTGCGTAGGTAGGGTGTGTTGTTCATTGTCTATCATGTTAAAACTGGCATTATAAATGAGCAAAATATTCAGTCAATGTATCTAGTCTTGTTTACATTAAAATTGGGTGTAACGTAGTTTGGGCTTAAGGTAACGTATTATATATACACATACGTCCCAATATGTAAATTGTTTTCATTAATTATGTAGGTGGTTTGATTTATTGTCATAAGCTATGTTTAATGTAAAGTAAATATTGTTAATTGACCACAAATACTCAGTGTGTGTTTTTTTTTCGTTTAATAAAAATGACATGTAACATAGTTTTCTGTTGTTGTAACGTTATATACATGTTATATACATGTGAAACTTGAATAGAGTTGATGGCATTTTCATCAGTATTGCATGTCGCTTCATTTGTTATTAAAAGTTTGTCCATAATAAATGACATATCCTTTTAATGCTTGTTGTTAAACAAAATTAATAAAAAATTTAGCAGTAACGTAAACTACAGCATTCTTAGTCATGAAAAAAATAGATAATTTCTATCTGAAAACAGTTACTTTTATTGTATACATCCTGTAAATTTGAAATAAGACAGTTTCCTGCATTTACTGTTTATTTCAAGACATTTTTTTAAACATTTTAGACATTTAAAGTAAAAAGTATGATTTTTTTAAATTTTTTTTTCAGGTAACATATTTTAAAATGCTGTAATTTACAAACGCCCCAACGGCCAGTGCGTAAACATGTCTTAAAATTGTTGTCATATAATAGACTTTCAAAAAATTATAGTCTACAAAATTGCCCCTGGGGGGGGGGGGGGGGGGGAGCAAAAACCATTTCCAGATTACGCTCTATATATTCCGTAAATTAAAATAGACACTGAACATCATGTAACACCTTTTCAACGCTAAAATACAATTCATTCATTTTTCACAACTGATGTTTATATAATGATATCAGGTTGTATAAGTATTGGCATTGATGACGTTGTTTTGATCAAGAGCGGATTCAGAATGAAGCTAAATACTGGTGGCATTGTACTTTGATTTGTTGAAAATATTTTAAGTCAGAGAATATATTGAAGTTGTTAGTGGAGAACAGACATACAAAGGCTACAAACAATATTTTTGAATATGCTTTACTGTTAAAAACCGCAGTAAAAGTATGAATGAAGTGGGGGGAAAACTTCTAATACATTTGTATGTAATTCGACTTCTAGACCGTTTTTATTGTTATTCAATATATATAATAAAACAACTATCTACCTTTTCAGTGGTTAACAGTTAAATTATTAATTGACCCAAAGCAGTCTCGGTCAATAGTTTCCTGCTTGGGGTCAATGGTCATTTTCCTCGGATAAATAATTTGAACCAGTGACCGCTAAAAAGGTAGATATTTGTATAATATTCACGTCAATAAAAAACTATGAAAGTTTTATTAATAGCATTATAGTTATCTCTTTTAGGTCATTTTCTTTTTATTAACATCTCTTGCATACGATAACTAAATGTTTCACACATAATAATAAATACAAATGGTGCGTTGATTGTTTATGGTAATGTTACAACATGTATTCTCATCATCTCAATCAACAAAAATGATTCATCAGCAGCATGCATTCGTTCACTAATATGCTTTAGCGCCTGGAAATCTTATAATTCGTACTGTGGAACATTCAGATAATCTAATTTCAATACGCACTATTAAATGATTGCGTCTGCCAATTATTGAAATCCCGGTAAATGTTATCAATAAAACGCTAATTGACACCACGACGTCAGATTGGTTAAATTATCTAAATTGAGACAAGTTAGGAAAAGTTGGATAATATCAGTTCTAATGTAACCTTTCTGTTACACAGTATTAATATGTAAATTTGATTTATATTATTTGTAACAAAATTCTGCGGAATTATGTGTAGAGAGTGTAAAACAGACTCAGTAATGTCATGTCCTGGAATGCACATCAATGTAACAACACTGGTTGTGCATCGAAAACTAGGATATGGTAATCACACTGGTAGATAGAATATATAGAGAACAATTGCTATTGTACACAAAGCACTAGCTGCAATATTCCTCCACTTCTTGACATGAGGATGACGTACACGTACTGGGCAAGTAGATTAAGGACATCTGCTAGAGAGTCTTGCATATCGGACAATAATTTCCGCGTGTTTTCGCCGTATTAAACCTACTGCACGCCTTTTTCCTACCTACCCTCCTCCCTCTATGACATAACGCTATTCATAAAATCCTCGCGCTGCGACAAATGCCTCGCGCTATGACGTATTACTGTTCATAAAATCCTCTCGCTATCAGCAAATCCTCGTGCAATGACATATTCATTGATAAGTACATGGATATCATCGCGCTACTAGAAAAGTAAACAGCAATAAAATACTTTATAAATTACACAGCTAGTGTTGTATATAAAACAAACATATTTCACGGGACAGCGCCTCATTTTCCGTATAAACAGTTAACCCGTTTCCATCCACATTGAAAACTATTTCTAATCTGTTTCAATGGTTCTGCAGTGAACGTTTATAAGGAATATTTTATAACTGAGTATGTGAAGTAGTGATATAAGTGTTGCTCCCGTAAGAGAGAGAGAGAGAGAGAGAGAGAGAGAGAGAGGGAGAGAGAGAGAGAGAGAGAGAGAGAGAGAGAGAGAGAGGGAGGGAGTTTAGTGAGAGATTAGTTATGTGTTTGCTTTCATTGCTTACCTAGTTGGAATTTAAACCATTAAACATGGACGCTACATGATTTTGGACAATTATTTATATTCTGTCATTGTTGATTTTGTCAAACAAACAAGCACACACACACAGATAAAACAGTTGAGAGACTAACATAATAGGTATAGCATTAAAAGAAAGACACACACACACACACACACACACACACACACACACACACATATATATATATATATATATATATATATATATATATATATATATATATATATATGAATATATCAATCGTACACTAACAGAAAGAATAGCATGTACGCAAATTAACAGACTGACTTTGCCGTAACATATAACATATCAATAGAGGCTGTGGAATGTTGTAAATGGGGTAGAAATGTTTTAAAAACAAAATAATGTCACGAAACAAATTGTCTTGGGTTTACAGAAATCACACTTACGTATGCTTATATAAAAAACAAGTGGATGAATTATGTCTCAGACAAATTTCAAATTCCTTTGTCAATCAAAACAGCAGTATAAAATTCAAGATTGTCTCTGGTGCATTTAAAAAGCATTGCTAATGGATATAGTGTCTCTCAAACGGTTAAAATGAAATATGATTGCTTCTATTTAATAGTTTATCAACACCGCTATTATACCCTAGGATTATCTTAAAATCAATAAAATAGTTGCCGTTATGTTTAACATCCTACACAGTATTATTAGAACCATTTAATGCAGTAGTGTGTTTACAAATTCAAGCAGAAATCCAAACCGTCTGCATGTGTTACAATGTTTGATATTCTTTGGTAAGAAATCTTGCCACAATTTAAATGCAATGTGTGATATAATTCAACGCGAGAGTGATTATCGTTTCGCCAATTTCTCACGTGGCGTTCTTTGTACAAGTAAATACAATTTAATACACTGCGGTTCGCTTGTGTAACGAAAATGGCAGCCAAGGAATATCGACTTGTTTGATTGACAGCCCATGTCAGGTCAATTACATTGACATCCCACGTCAGTTCAATTACATTGACAGCCCATGACAGATCAATTATTCACACGTCAGATCAATAACACTGACAGACCAGTTCAGATCAATTACACTGACAGCCCACGTCAGATCATTTACACTGACAGCCAACGTCAGATCAATTACACTGACAGTCCACGTCATACACGTATCAATAACACTGAGACAGCCCACGTCAGTTCAATTACACTGAAGGTCCACGTCAGATCAATTACATTGACAGCCAACGTCAGATCAATTACGCCCACGTCAGATCAATTACGCTGACAGCCCACGTCAGGTCAATTACACTGGCCGCCAGGTCAGATTAATTACGCCCACGTCAGATCAATTACACTGACAGCCCATGTCAGATCAATTACAATGACAGTCGATGTCAGATAAATAACGTCCACGTCAGATCAATTATATTGACAACCCATGTCAGTTCAACAACACTAACAGCCCACGTCAGATCAGTTACATTGACAGCCCACGTCAGATCAATTACACCCACGTCAGATCAATTACACTGACAGCCCACGTCAGGTCAATAACACTGGCAGCCCTCGTCAGATTAATAACGCCCACGTCTGAACAATTACACTGACAGCCCACGTCAGATCAATTACACTGGCAGCCCACATCAGATCAATTACGACCACGTCAGATCAATTACACTTACAGCCCACGTTAGATCAATAACAATGACAGCCGATATCAGATCAATTACGCCCACGTCAGATCAATAACACTGACAACCCACGTCGGTTCAACAACACTAACAGCCCACGTCAGATCAATTACATTGACAGCCCATGTCAGATCAATTGCATTGACTTACACTGACAGGGTGCGTGCGAGACAAGTTATATGGTTAACACTTAGTGATGAATATGTATTGTTATTACACAATGTATATAAAAAATGTCATGAAATGTAAAGGAATCCATCAAAGTTTCATTAAAGAACGCACTTTGTGCAATACGCAATTTAATTGCATTGATGTTTTAAAAAAAAGTTGAAATAAGTATGCTTACAATATAAGATACAGATAAGGACAAATTCCAGTTGGAGACAAGGAAAGGGTGGTCGAGTTGTTGAGCATCGGAGGGTCGTGGGTTTGATCCTCCGCCACAGCTAAGTGCGGTTTCCTTTGGCACGACGCTTTATTCGCATCCGACGTGATGATTTAACTGTAAGAACTTGTTTCTGAATCGAAGTAAAATAATTAAGTTTAAACTAAACAAAGGAGAGCCAATTTGAACGATTGTGTGGTGAATACTAAAACATGAAAGCACGTCCGTTTTTATTGTGTTTATGATTCTATATTGTCCCTGTCAATTATATTTCATAACTTATAAAACATTGAAAGTGACAAGTAAACTGTATAAAAAGGCTTTAAAATCTCAATTGTCTACATAGAACAATATAGCACTTTTATTTGAACAACTTCATGCAAATGTGTTTCTTGCCTTTCTAACGATGGGAATCGGGTTATATATAATTCCCCTGCTTGGTGTAACCTTACACTGACAGCCCACGTCAGGTCAATTACATAACAGCCTACGTCAGGTCAATTACGTATGCACTCTGTCTTGTAGCGCTTGGAAGGAGGTCAAATGATAACGCTAGCCGACGTACTGTCCGTTACTTTGTTAACATCGTTGGCAGTCGAAGAATATTGAACATTGCTTTATTAAACTTGCTCTTGATTTTTTTTCCGAAAGTCTTGGGAATTACTAATACGATGAAATTTTAGTCCCCTTAAACAGTTCATTTGACGCAATATTTAATATCTTATATATTTTATTTTATTAAAACAGTAAACGTTCTAGTACAAACATCATGCAGTTGTTGATTTTTATTTTGTTTAGTGTAGCTATAAAGCAATAACTTAACCTGTTTAGATGTCGTCTACTTATGAATGTGTCTTGTCAACGGATATTATTTCAGTCTGTTCCTGCATATCGTCAAGACGATTTATGTTATGGCCAGTAGCCTCAATACCGATTAACATTTCTGTAGACTGAATTAATTCAGTTGTTATACTGAAAACATCAGGTTCTATACGCAGGCTTTAACTATTTATAGAATCGAGTTATGTTTATCAATGTATATTTACAAATAATCAAAATTTGAAAGAGATATTGTTGACTTCAGTAACATAAAATCTACACCAATCTGACAGTAAGTATTTTAATATGAAAACGAATATGATGAGGCGAAAGTAATTAAGGATGTGATATATAATCCATTTACAAAAATGTTAAATATGATCACAATATATTCAAAGATATTCGTTTAAACGAGTAAGAATGACAGAGCGATAAAGATATATATATGTACAAAGGTAAAATAGAATTAGATGTAAGTAAATATAGTTCCTTTAGATAGTTTCAATACTCTTAAATAAGCCTAACATCAACTATGCATTTAAGCTTCTAGTATTGAAGAATACGGTATTCATTGCATGTATGGTTTATGTAAACGAAATAAATACAAATACAAAGCAAACGTAAACTATAGATAGCATTTTGTATCGAGCAATTTGACATCAATTTGTTGAACATTTTGTAGTCGCGATCTTCTTCATACCAAGTTGCATTGCGATCTGAATTTGAAATATAACACCAACACATATTAAGGTTATAACTACAACAGTAACTATTGATCAAAACAAAGACAAATAAATGTACTCTTATTTTGAGGAAGTTACATACACACGGTAAATCCTTAAGAATGGACAAACATATATTTAAACTTAAACAAAGAACATACAGTGGAGTAGCTGACCCTAAAATGATGTGCAAGCCCACCGAGTTATAGTGGCGTCGGAGAGGGGTTTGGGGACATGGCCCTCTCCCCCATCAGAAAAAAGACTTTCAGGATGCATTTCCTACGTTCTTAGGGCATTTCCAGGAGATATAATGATGCATTCTCAAAAATATATGCAAGCCCGGGTGTTGTGGCCTAAAGGCAGATACGTCATTGACATGTATACCCATTATCAGAGAATGTATTTTTGTTTGATAATGCATTGATCAGAATGAATCTGAGTAGAAAGGCTGTTCTTCCGCAAATAAACATTATCACATGACGGGTCTGGACTGACCGTCGAACCAACAACCTCTGCGGCAAGGGACAAGCTGTTATTAGACAACAGCGCACCAGACCACAGTGCCATAGAGGACTCATAACCATATGTTAAATAATTTAGATTGATACTGAGACGATTTTTCAACATTCTTGTAATAGAAACGTTTATTATTTTGTTCTCAACAACACTATCTCAATAGCCAATCAGATACCATGTCATATTTAATTTATGTATATATAAGTTTATCCACTATTTCGTTTGATGCCTTTAAATTGTATATCACATTTCATTATTATAGAATATGTTATCAAGCAGAGTATACATACACATCGTCTTTCGAGGTCGAATCCCCACCAAGCAACAGTCTTAGTGATGATTGATATACCTTGTCTCATTATCATTCGTCTCCCACCGCTGATTCAAGTGGGAAAGTTATAAGGTATCAGTGGAGATGGGGTGTGCTCGTGTACAGGTAACATTTCAGGAACTCTAGAAACAATGGTTATGTTAACTGATTATCCGTTAGCCCTCGATGGCATAAATATGATGCTTAATATTCAACGAATCAATAAAACCATCGTCATTCGCACTCTATTGTCTAATATAAAACAACTTTAACTACATGTTAACACGATACATGTAACGGATCAAATTAAAATCAAAATGGAATTACGTGATTCATTTAATAAGTCACAAAATATGCTGTTATTTTAAGCATGCAATGTTTTTAATCTATCTAAGGCGCGTAGCTCATGAAATCCCAATACGATATATTAGTTCGGTATGTTTCAATATATATTGATATACGGGGTCATTGAGTATATATAGGAAAGATTTATTGAAAAAAAAGAAGATAATTTTAAAATGTTGAAATACCTTAATATATTCTCTATAATATTTTCCTGAAAAAATATATATCATCTTAATAATAAAATCTAATAAGACTAAACACACATTAGCTTATACTTTCTGTCATGCATGCCATACATTTACGAAATATAGCATTTCTTTAAAAACTGTAATCCTGCTTGTATTATTTCAATTTCATAACATTAACACTTTTCTAATGTATAGTTTCGTGAACATTTTGTCAAAGTTGCACTAAGTCTCTTTTAATATCAGCTTGAGCCAGTGGGGAAAAAGTATTTTTTCTTTATTCCCTGGTAATACAAAAATGACAGTAGTTGTCGTTGAAACAAAATAATTTCCCACAGGAACGTCTCTTAACATGTTTACGGATGTAAAAGAACGTGACAAGTTATATTCTCGGAGACAGGTAATTATAGATAATTCAAATCCAATACATACCGTAATCAAAATGTGATAACATTATCTTGAAGCCCGGGGAATGGAGGAAGAAATAATGTCCATCAACCTAACAACTATACGACATGAATGTCATTGCTGAATCTGAAAATAATGAAGTAACGAGACCTTTACATTAGCAAAATTGTCAGAGTAGTATATTATTGCACGTAAAGGACTTTAACGCTCGTAAAAGTTAACTTTATTAAACAAGTTGTCAAATATACGAGGTATATCCCAAAAGTAATAGGACGCATTTAGAAATATGCCTTTTAGTGTTTCAATCCAAACAAAACTTGGCATGTAAAATTTTATATATTTAAACTATAAGCATGCACAATTTCAATATCGTACACCACCATTTAACATTCATTTCGACAAGTCAAAGTGTATCTGTAACAAAGTACGGGGGAGTTTGATGTTACTTGTACGACGTCAAGTTGACATTCAAATGAAAGTCATTCGTTTTTCGAAATATGAACCGCTGTGCAAAACACACTTTTTGTGGTACTGCACCCACTTCTGGTACATGCCACGATACTATGATGACTCATAGATCCTAACCACAGATTGTATACTCAGGCACACGGCCCGGAGGTACTAAATGCACTTTTCACGAAGATCTGACTTAAATCCCTGGAAAACCACACACAAATTCGGTCGTCCACATCGCTGACGGTCAGTTACTTTCGACTCACCATTGGAAACCCGTTTGTACCTCCAATAGATAAGACTCCAGTGTATGCCTTCTGTTAAAGAGTTTTGTGAAATAAACTTAAGAGTATTATGTGGGGCCAAAATACACCCAACACAAAATTTTATCACACTCCAAATTCCCACTCTAGGCGTGACGTCGTCCATTTTTGTTAATATATAAATTCGCACTTGTTATTTCAAAAGTGCCCACAATATTCAAATGTTTATCGATAACTTCGAATTTTTAAACGACATTCGCGCATGGTATGAAATTACGCCAACTGGTATTTTTATAACATTTGGCACAATATTGATGAACTTCTCATCTTTCCAAGACATTGTTAATTTTGTAAATGGCATCTAATTTCAAAGTACCCGTACTTCTAAACTCGCGTTACTATGGAGCCTTTTGCATGAACTTAATAATGACTAAAGGTTGATTTGATGTTTTATGACAACAGAAGATGTGTCAATAACCATTGATACCACTGTTTGCATGTAAAGCCCTTAATACAAAAAATGACAGGGTTGTCCTATTACTTTTTGGACATTCCTCGTATATAATGAAATTCTCTGCAGAGCATCGCATATTCGTTACAGTTATATAGCTTTGAGCAAAAACAATCTGAGTTGCATTCTAACATAAACATGTATATTTAATATATATTGTTCAATTCATTTCTAATAGGAGCAATAATAAATTGCAGTTCAAGGTTTCTGTCAGTGTTCGTACATGTATGACGACGACGTATCAACATAATTTATTGATTTCAATCAAATTTTCGGGCAAGTCTAAACGCAGGTCGACAGTGTGCGTGCGACAGCCAAGTAATATGGTTAACACTTAGTGAGAAATATGTATTGTTATTAAACAATGTATATAAAAATGTCATGAAATGTAAAGGAATACATAAAAGTTTCATTAAAGAATGCACGTTGTGCGATACGCGATTTAATTGCATTGATGTTTTAAAAAAAAGTTGAAATAAGTATGCTAACCATATCAGATACCAAATAAGGACAGATGCCACTTGGAAACAATGAGAGGGTGGTCCAGTGGTTGAGCATCGGAGGGTCGTGGGTTAGATCCTCCGCCACAGCTAAGTTCGGTTTCGTTTGGCACGACACTTTATTTGCATGTGATAAGTATTGGATAAACCAATGAATATGTCCGACATTATGATTTAACTATGACAACTTGTTTCTGAATCGAAGTAAACTAATTAAGTTTAAATTAAACAAAGGAGAGCCAATTTGAACGATTGTGTGGGGAAAACTAAAACATGAAAGCACATCCGTTTTTATTGTGTTTATGATTCTATATTGTCTCTGTCAATTATATTTCATAACTTATAAAACATTAAAAGTGACAATTAAACTGTACGAAAAGGCTTTAAAATATCAATTGTCTACATAGAACAATATAGCACTTTTAATTAACAACCTCATGCAAATGTGTTTCGTGCCGTTCTAACGAAGGGAATCAGGCAATAAATAATTCCCCTGTTTGGTGTAACCTCTCTTGTTTATATGGTCATTTAACAATTGATCACCGTGTTAAAGTGTTACGTTATAATCATTCAACGTTAGGCAGAACACGTCTCAGGGATTTCGGACAAATCTAGAATTGAATTTTTGTTAATGTTGTGTTTCTAATTAAAAAAAATCCAGGATTACATGAAAATGAATATATAACTGATCTGTCATTCAAGAAGGAGGACGTTGAGATGCCCTGAAAAGCAAATTACGTTGTATTCGAATGACAAATATCCATACATGTATAGTTTCAGTAAATAATGTGTATATTTGATAGTTGTATGTTGTTGATATTTGTATTTTAAAAGAAACATCGACTGTGGTGTTTAATGGTATTAGAGCTGATAAAGAAGATGTAAAACAAGTTAAGTCAATTCGCTACATTGAGATTACACTAGAACATCGTTGACTCGATCACGGATGGCTGGAACACCACACATAGATCGAACCACAGGTTCCGGCGGAGTTCCTATGTAGATGTATATACACGTATTGTGTTGATGTTGAACGATCAAACAAACCTTAAGCTGAACTAGTTTGTCCAATCCCGTCGGGTTCAAACCATCAAAGTTCTACTATATAATAAATTGAACGAATTTATCTATGTATCTTGGCATTGTTTCAGTTTTTGAAAAGCAAGGGGAACTTTTTTATCTTTTGTATACGTATCGCCCACAGACAAAACTTCCACGTAAGTACAGTTCGTGTCAACAGCAAGACATATTATATTATGTTTAGTGTGATATAAGGCCCCCATGCCATATAATAATAAAGACATGATGAAATTAATACATAATTAATTTAAAGCACAATTCATTTGATATCAGTTGTAAAGAGTAATACTTTATATAAGATGTATCGGTTATTCAAACTATTTATTATTATGATATTTCTTTCGTCAACTCGTATGTGCACTGCTTGTAATCGGCCGACAACTATATCAGTATACGAAATTAATTCAAAAGTGAAGTTTGGATTAATAAGAATGGATACACCCTCTTTATTACTGCTATTTCCACTTACATATATACCACCACCCCATTCTTTTTTCCAGCTATCGACATGTTTAGGTGTTGCATGAGTTTCTTGTAAAAGACACATACTAAATGAATGAGATTTGAGCCAAGTAAATACTTGTTCCCTTTTTATTTTGTTCCCAATTCCTCGAACATTCATTGAGCATAGTTTAATATTCTTTTTTTGTTAGATGACAATATTCGTGACATGTAATGGGAAAGCGGAACATTTCAAGACTGGTATGTTCGCGTAGCTGCTGGTGATAGAGGAAAATAGAAGAGAAAAATAACAAACTGGGAACGAATATAGAAGAAAATTATATAACATCTTAATGTTGATGTAAGGACTTGGGGGGGAAAAGGGTCTGTACAGTGGAATCAGGAATAATGAAAAAAAATATCACCCTAACATAAACTGTTAACCATCTTATTTGTTTTGATAAATAATTATTTATACGTTTTTGATTCAGTAAATGTGTAATATTAATATCTAGCATATTCATGTAACCTAAAGTATTTCACATTAATTATCATCATCAATTAATTAAGAATTTATACTTAAGATGCCGATTAAATTTTTTAATATTCTATCTATTTACTTTTCATTTTAGGTAAATATTCATTCTGTACTTATTCGTGTGATGTTATGTATTCATGTATAAATGAACCAAACTATTTTACATTGATTAGGATCGTTAATTAATTTAAAATTCCTTACAGTGAAAAATAATTTGTATTATATTACACATGTTTATTTATCTTTTTAAAATAGTTATCTTATTACGTATGTGTTTGGTTTTTAAAAGTTTTTATATTTAACATATACATGTAAATCAAACTATTGTACATTGTTAAGAATCGTTAATATGTTCTGAAAATCTTTACAGTGAAAACAATTTGTATAAAAAGCTAACTTTAACATAAAAAGTATTACACATATCTATTTTACTTTTTTAAAAATAATTATCTTATTATGTATGTGTGTGGTATCTAACAGTTTTTATATTGAACATAATACATGTAAAACTCAACTTAGCTAAATAACATAAATGTATGATACCCATCCGTGTGATATTCTCCGCTGCCTTTGGCGTCGGTGAACACGACATATATCAGGCCAACAAAATCGAACAATGATCCCGTCATCAGGCAGTATCCATATAACATTACACCTTAATGTACTGATTAACATTTAACTACTCTACCCGGCGCCTCAATTGTCACCACATGGCTTTCGCATTTTAGCAATATAATCTAACGTATTTGTAATACTGATAAAACAGTCACTGACTGATGATGTAGGCTAATGTTCAAGTCAGATGACCTTATCCCTAAAATAGGTACCTCTACCGTCACTGTCGGTGAACATCACATAGATTAGGCCTAAAGACCAGACACCGATCTCATCATCAGACACTATCTTTATAACACCACACAAAATTAACTCATCGATCCAAAGACAACACAAATTGTATATGAACAGAACGTAGTTTACATCTGCAGCATTTACCTTATTTTACATAATTTAACAAAATCTGGTTTTATTTCAGACATGATGTACATCTCAATGAAGACTGGTGGGTGTCAGTTTAAACAAATACATCAGAAATATAGATGGATCAGTTGTGAAACGAAACATGGCTGGTAGGTCACAAACTTATATAAAACAACACTTGACATTATAAAACTTAACACAATAACAGATTGTATAATGTTTAACAACATAAAATGGGACAATTTTGCAACGTATAGAATGTTTACCACTAGTAATAGATTAAAGTCTAAACCCAATTTCCTCTTAAAGCAACACTCAGTACTGGTTCTACATAGAAAAGTGGCTCGAGAGCAATTCATATAAGATCTAAACTTACTTCACATCTCAATCCAAACACAGATTTCTTAACAAGAGCTTAACATTGATAGAAATTGAATATCATTTTTGAAAAGTGGATTATTGCTTACTATATACACTGAAGATGTATGGTTGCATGTACGCTTCCCAGTGAACGGACACCTACCTTTTTTGAATAGAATGTAACTATTCACCTGATGCTTGAACAACAAAAGAGCAAATATGCACCTGAGTAATACAATGTTGCATGTAAACTGATACACTTGCACAACAAATCAGCAAATAAAAACACCTGAACAATACAATGTTAGATATAAACTGATACACTTGTACAACAACATAGCAAATATATACGTGAACAATTGAATGATACATGTAAACTGATACACTTGTACAACATCATAGGAAATATATACCTGAACAATACAATGTTACATGTAAACTGATACACTTGTACAACATCATAGGAAATATATACCTGGACAATCTAATGTTACATGTAAACTAATACACTTGTACAACAACATGGCAAATATATACCTGGACAATTGAATGTTACATGTAAACTGATACACTTGTACAACATCATAGCAAATATAAACCTGGACATTCAAATGTTACATATAAACTGAAACACTTGTAGAACAACATAGCATATATAGACCTGAACAATTAAATGTTACATGTAAACTGATACACTTGAAGTCACTTGTACAACAACATAGCAAATATACACCTAAACAAGACATGGTTGCATATTAACTGATACACTTGTACAACAACATAGCAAATATACACCTGAACAAGACATGGCTGCATATACACTGATACATTTATACAACAGGAGATTTTAGCTCATGACATTTTCTAAAACTTTTCCTATTAGTTCTTCTCAGATTTCTTCCTACTCATAGGACGGGCTCGTTTAGCTCAGTCGGTTACACGTCTGACTATCAAGCCAGTGGTTTCGAGTTTGAGTCTGATATACCTGTACCCACTATAATAATGTATGCCTGATATACCTGTACACACTGTAATACATGTATGCCTGATAAACCTGTACACACTATAATACATATATGCCTGATATACCTGTACACACTATAATACATGTATGCTTTATATACCTGTACACACTATAATACATGTATGCCTGATATACCTGTACACACTATAATTCATGTGTGCCTGATATACCTGTACACACTATGATACATGTATGCATGATATACCTGTACACACTATGATACATGTATGCCTGATATACCTGTACACACTATAATTCATGTATGCCTGATATACCTGTACGCACTTTAATACATGTATGCCTGATATACATGTACCTGTACACACTATATTTCATGTATGCCTGATATACCTGTACACATTATAATACATGTATGCCTGATATACCTGTACACACTTTAATACATGTGTGCCTGATATACCTGTATACACTATAATACATGTATGCCTGATATACCTATATGCACTATAATAGATTTGTATGCCTGATATACCTATATACACTATAATACATGTATGCCTGATATACCTGTACACACTATAATACATGTATGCCTGATATACCTATATACACTATAATACATGTATGCCTGATATACCTGTACACACTATAATACATGTATGCCTGATATACCTATTTAAACTATAATTCATTGATGCCTGATATACCTGTATACACTATAATACATGTATACCTGATATACCTATATGCACTATAATAGATTTGTATGCTTGATATACCTATATACACTATAATACATGTATGCCTGATATACCTATATACACTATAATACATGTATGCCTGGTATACCTGTACACACTGTAATACATATATGCCTGATATACCTGTACACACTATAATACATGGATGTCTGATGTACATATATACACTATAATACATGTATGCCTGATATACCTGTACACACTATAATACATGTATGCCTGATATACATATATACACTATAATACATGTATGCCTGATATACATGTACTCACTATAATACATGTATGCGTGATATACCTATATACACTATAATATATGTATGCCTGATATACCTGTACACACTATAATACATGTATGCCTGATATACCTGTATACACTATAATACATGTATGCCTGATATACCTGTACACACTATAATACATGTATGTCTGATAAACATGTTCAAACTATAATATATGTATATCAGATGTACCTATATACACTATAATACATATATGCCTGATATACATGTACACACTATAATACATGGATGTCTGATATACCTATATACACTATAATATATGTATGCTTGATATACCTGTACACACTATAATACATATATGCAGGATATACCTGTACACACTATAATTCATGTATGCCTTACATACATACAAACTATAATATATGTTTGTCAGATGTACCTAGTTCAATCTTTTTGTGTATAGTTTAATTAAATACTAGTATTGGCTTGTTTTTTTTTCAGATCCGAAAGACATCTCACTGATTTGACAACAGAAGTTTATGTGTGGCGATGACTTTCTTTTAATTGTAATCACTTTAAATTAAGTACTTGTAGTCAGATTATGTTTTACTTTTGTTTTATTGTGATAAAGATACACTGTATGAGAGCAACATGATCAGCCTATTGCAAATGATATTTACAGTTTTAGAATATGTATACAAAGGTTTTTTATTTATTTACCGATTTTATTAATATGATCATTATTGTTCGCAATTTCATTAATGAAACACCTTTGGTTCTGAAATTCTCTCGGCGCTTCTTCATCATAAGCGTTGACCCTACTTTCTACCTTTATTTATTTAATGCTTAATTTCACAATCGACAAACAGATAATGTTAAACAATTATTTCAATATTACAAATGTACTCGTGGCCGAGCAGTCTAAGGTAGCATCTCAAGATCACTCATCTCTGATCGCTAGGGTCGTAGATTTGATCCCACTCGCTCCAAAAACTTTATGTAAGAAAGTTTACCAGTTCTTTGCAAAATGACGGTAGTTCTACTCAGATTCATTCGGAGGTCTTCCTCCACCAATAAAACTTGATATGTTATTCTCGTGTGTAGCCTAAAATATGCTGAAAATGGCTTTAACTCCATTTAAAAAATCAATATTGGAAAGTATAAACCATACACGTAACACCATGACACTAATTGTTACAAGCGACTAAATGATTACAATTTTTATCAAACATTAATACATTTAAACAATAAGTATACATTTATGAATATTTAGAGGGCTAACAGACGATCCGTAAAATAATTCTTTCTTGGGGGTCCTGGAAGGTAACCAGTACTGGAGCACTCGTATCTCAGCTAATAACTGATACGTTGCAATCGTCCTATGTCACCAATTGAAGGAAATATTATAGTTTGGCAACATACCCACATGGCTACTTATTAACATACATGTTCACTTAATACTGCATGCTTACCAATCAATCTACATGTTAACATATATACACCTCAGGTTATCTACCCACATGCCTATTAACACGCCAACACATATATCAATATGCCTGCAGGTCTTGTAACATAGCTACATGTCTATCAACATGTATACACGTCTATCAACATATCATTTAACATACCTACACGTCTATCAACTTGCCGATACACGTCCGTCACATATCAATCAACATACCTGCACGATTATCAACATACCTGCATATCTACCAACCTACTAGTAATCAATCAACATACCTGCTTGTCTGTCAACATGCCCCTGCACGTCTATCAACATGCCCTTACACGTCTATCAAATATATATGAACATACCTACACGACTATCAACATGCCTGCATGTCTAGTAACATACTTGTAATCTATCAACATACCTGCACGTCTATCAACATGTCTCTACTGGTCTATCAACATATCTATCAGCATGCCTATACGACTATCAGCACATCTACCAGCATGTCTGCTCGTATATCAACATATCTACCAGCATGCCTGCACGTCTATCAACAAATATTCTAGCATGTCTGCACGTACATCAACATATCTACCAGTATACCTGCACGTCTATCAACATGTCTGTCAGCATGCCTGCACGTCTATCTACATATTTTCTAGTATACATGCAGATCTATCAACATATCTACCAACATGCATGCACGTCTATCTACATATTTACCAGCATGCATGCACGTCTATCAACATGTCTATCAGCATGCCTGCGCGTCTATCAACATATTTACCAGCATACCTGCACGTCTCTCAACATATCTATCAGCAAGCCTGCACGTCTATCAACATATCTACCAGCATGAATGCACGTCTTTAAACATAACTATCAGCATGCTGCGAAACGTATTTCAACATATACTTGCACGTCTATCAAAATATCTATCAGCATGCCTGTGCGTCTATCAACATATCTACCAGCATGCCTGTATGTTTATTAACTTATCAACCAGCATACATGCACGTCTATCTACATATCTATCAGCATGTTGCGAAACGTATTTTAACATATACTCGCACATGTATCAACATGTATATCAGTATGCCTGCACGTTTATCAACAAGATTATCTGCATGTATGCTCGTCTATCAACATGCCTGCACGTCTACCAACATATCTACAAGCATAAATGCACGCCTATCAACATATCTATCTGCATGCTGCGAAACGGATAATATATTTTCTTTAAAAACACGACTGAAAAACGTATTTTCAGCACGTTGCAAGAATCAGACATATCTATGAACACGCATGTTTTTAATTGATGCTTTTTTGTTTAAATTATATATTCACAAATTATTTTAAAATAACTATGATCAAAGTAGTAAATAACATAACTTTAAGTACGTTAGAAAATATGTAAGGTAAGTTTCAAGGTAAGTTTCAAGACATTTTTTTTTAAATATGCAAATCGAAAATGCATAATGATTGAGATTAGTACATTTAAACAACAAAATTACTATTAAGCACACCACGTTTGCCTTTTCCCTGCATCCAGAATTTGGCCATGTCAGTCGGAACCTGGTCGGGATTTGGTATCAACAGTGTATTCAGTACCCTGTGCGCGGTTGTTTTTATTTTTTTTTAAAATCAAATATGTTGTTTCACTCAAATTGTGCATCTTTACATCAATAAACAAGCCTATTTCGTACAAACTCAAACATATACATTCATTAAATCTATTTGTCACCTCTTTTATAAACAACTTGTTTCCGTATGGTTTTCCTTTGCTATATATCGTTCCCGCTTATCAATAATTTGTTTTCATGCATTTTAGAGAGGGATTGTGGGGTTAACATGTACATGTATATGTATAGAAATTCAGTAAAAGGTTTAAATTAAACTTTTGAGTTTCTCAATCGTTTTTCACCTGCTTCCGTTTCAGATCTGGCAAGAGAAAGTAAGCTGAAGCACCATCGGTTAACAAGAGGCACTTCGCTGTACTTACTGGTTTAGGCGCCACAAGGGTTATTCAGTTACACTTCCATTAATTGAAAAGTAATTATCTCACAATACTCCCAGATCACGTGTATCACTCTTATTACCTCTCTGTGTATCACTGGTATTGAAAAATGTAAACCCCAACTATGTTATGATTGGAACAAGTTGTTGGCGCATTTAGTTTTATATGCTGCAAAAGTGTCTTTGATTGCTAAAATGTAATCATAACAAGCGGATGTGCTCTTGATATTTGATGGCATATTGAAACTAGAAATGTTTAAATCAAAGGGAGATACGACAATTTTGGTAATAACTTACGTTAAATTATATATAATTATATAGATAGATACTAATGCTATTAGAATATTCCGGTAAACCATGTCTATAAAATGACATTTTATATACATTAGTGACTGCAATTATTTCTATTTTTAATAAAACATGCATAAATTGGCTTTTTTTATTTACCATAGTAACACTCGTCTGTATTATAATGACGTTCATTTTAGTAACACTCGTCTGTATTATAATGACGTTTATTTTAGTAACGCTTGCCTGTAGTATAATGACGTTCATTTAAGTAATACTCGTCTGTATTATAATGACGTTCATTTTAGTAACGCTCGCCTGTAGTATAATGACGTTCATTTTAGTAACGCTCGCCTGTAGTATAATGACGTTCATTTTAGTAACACTCGTATGTATTATAATGACGTTCATTTTAGTAACGCTCGCCTGTAGTATAATGACGTTCATTTTAGTAATACTCGTCTGTAGTATAATGACGTTCATTTAAGTAACACTCGTCTGTATTATAATGACGTTCATTTTAGTAACGCTCGCCTGTAGTATAATGACGTTCATTTTAGTAACATTCGTCTGTAGTATAATGACGTTCATTTTAGTAACACTCGTCTGTATTATAATGACGTTCATTTTAGTAACGCTCGCCTGTAGTATAATGACGTTCATTTTAGTAATACTCGTCTGTATTATAATGACGTTCATTTTAGTAACACTCGTATGTATTAAAATGACGTTCATTTTAGTAACGCTCGCCTGTAGTATAATGACGTTCATTTTAGTAATACTCGTCTGTATTAAAATGACGTTCATTTTAGTAACACTCGTATGTATTATAATGACGTTCATTTTAGTAACATTCGTCTGTAGTATAATGACGTTCATTTTAGTAACGCTCGCCTGTAGTATAATGACGTTCATTTTAGTAACACTCGTATTTATTATAATGACGTTCATTTTAGTAATATTCGTCTGTATTATAATGACGTTCATTTTAGTAACACTCACCTGTAGTAAAATGACGTTCATTTTAGTAACACTCGTCTGTATAATAATGACGTTCATTTTAGTAATACTCGTCTGTATAATAATGACGTTCATTTTAGTAACACTCGTCTGTATTATAATGCGTCGCTTGAAAGTACGAGCAGGCTTTAATATTTGATTCAGACGACTAACATCACATTCTGTTTTATAGTATGACAAATTACAAACTATTCTTAGCAGAAGCGTTGTTTTTTTGTCTCAGAACACAACCATTTGTCAAGTTTTAATAGTATTGCAAATTAATAAAGTCGGAGAAAACGATTTGTCGTACGGTTTATTTGATTACTATAAGTCTCGTAAGATTGAGTACAGTAAGGAGTTGTCTGTAATTTCCGTCTGAGATAATTAAATGTCGTATGCCGCTATCATCAGTGAAGTATAAAATAAATTTAATGTTCGGAAACAAAGAGTGTGTTTATATAAATATAATCTAGAGACTTGAATAATTCCATAAATCGGTTCATATTGAATCTGTTTATCAAATGTACTTTTTGTTCGTTGTATAGTGTTAAGCGTCGCATTCAACAATGTCTAAGTCATATCAAGACGATATCTACTTGCAACGATATTCTAAGCACTGTCACAGTGAAAAACAATGTCACACACACATGGTATGATACTCCAGCCTGTCATATTATACAGCACCGGGCCAACCTGACTTAAAAATATCTTCTAAATACTGAGCACAAAGCACGGACGCTTTTAGTTGTTTAAGTCTTTTGAGTTACTCGGTTGGAAATCAAATCCACAACCTTTCACATGCAGCGTGGACGCTCTACCACTACATCACCGCTATGGTATATACTGTTCATAATTATGCTCTTAATAATATTATCGTATTGGTCCTGATGCTGACAAAATACATGTATATATGATATGCGGAGTGCTTGGTCCAGTGGTAGAGCATTGGACACGGGTGTGGAGGTTCAACCATGTCAATGTCACTGAGCAAGACACATAAATTTCAGCGTATGCTTAACCCCAGAAAGACCTAGAACCAGAATTGTATAGTTTTAAAGAATTGATCAGGATTTTCAAACTTTTAAAATAGGCTAAACATTCTTTTACGATATATCATGCCTTATCATTTTTTTTATATTCTTTCTGCCATACTTACATACACATATATACAATTATATTATATAATTAGACACAATATGCTGTATCGAAATTGAATTTGATATTGAAGTCGTTAACCTAAAAAATTGCTTATTCAACTGACCGTTGCTAGGCGATGACGCATGTTGTCACACCTTTTCAGTATGGCTGCACTGTAGTTAACGTTGTGTCAATTAACTGACCAGAAGCGGACTTTCAGTCAAACAAGTCATTATTCCAATTGGTGATCGATATTGGTTGCTCCACCATTTTCCTTAGACAAGCTAACAATGTTTAAGCAGTAACTACAGCATATAATGTTGTGGACGGGGCGATAGTCGCTTTTGCGTCAGGTCAAACTATATAAAATATACATCAGACTGATTCAAACAAATATTAACTATAAAACCAAATCAATAATGCTTATCTTCTTATTTTGCGATACACGTATCATTATTCTTGGTTGATGTACCCTTCCTCATTTAGGTTAAGTATAAGACAGTGTAATGTAATATGCATTATTATCACATCTCTCAGTGCTGCTGGCATGGACACATAAATATGCTGTTATCATCATCATTTCTGTTCCTTGAATTACGATAATTTCTCTCTGGCTTCGTAAATTAGTTTTTTTATTCCAACGTCATTAGTCCAATCTACGTACATATGCATCTATTTTCAGCTAATTATCCGTCCATCCTTGGGGGAAAATAGTCATGTATTTTGACTTATTCTTTGTAATGCTCAGATTTAAATTTTCTTTGTGTATTTTCTCGTGCTATCTGTGTTCACAGCAGGTTAATAACCGATGACAGCGCACCAGATCAACACACATAATATTATACATGTGCAACATTTAAAACATCTCGGCAGTCGGTTTTTTACGGGCCGAAGAAGTCGACCACACCTGTGGTCACATTTTCTGCATGCTTGCGCAGCTCTTCTTTTTATATATATTATGTTTTATGACATACATGGCTGTGTTCTCTCATTTCCATATAAACCTGTTGGACATTAAGTTTTCTTATATGTGTTTGCTTTAGGCCATTATAAATTAATTGCTAGATTAGCATCCAATTTTTTATTAAAAACGGGGAAAGCGGGAGGATTTAGTTATTTAAGGATACGTATATATATTTAGATAAAATCCGACCATTGGTGGTATAATCGCTGTATAATGAAAACTACTTCGCTCATAAACTTCCTGGTATATAATGGGGGAATCGATGTAAAATAATTAAGTAAAACATTATATGAAAAATATACGAATAATCATGTTCAAATATGTTTCGAATTTGTAATATTACTGAATACACTCGTTAATTTGGTAAACATTAGATAAAGTCAATGTTTAAGTTTATAATGAATACTTAACTGAAAATAATATTTTGACTTTTACAAATTTGTCTTCAACTGTTTTCCAGCATATGCGATGACTACAATATATAGCAACATCAATGTCGTTAAATCTGAAAACAGTCGATGTTAATGTTTATAATCAACATTAACTCTTTCGCTGCCAATGTCGCCGATCGGCAATAACAATTATATGATGTCTTTCTCGACTTACAAAGGGAAACTACTAATGCAAATGAATGATAGCCAAAACTACTCGGGAGTCAGGAACATTTTTTTGTCGCTTCTCAAGATGATTATGCATCACATAGGAATAAACAGTTAACATTGTTAGATGGATTCCAGATGTTTTATCGAAGAACATCAATGATTCTGACTCGGGTATTGAAGTAAAAAATGTTTGATTCAGTGAGTTTGTATCTTTGATTTTGTTTTGCTTTTAATTTGTACTTTGTTTGATACATGAACAACTTATATTATTCCGATTATTACATGATCGTATAGACAATATATCAATATTATGTCATTTAAGGTCAAGGTTATTTGTACATATATTGCTAAAAAAAAGACATTAATGACTACAATATTATATAGATTTATATATATATATATATTAAATATATATATCATATAAATTTCAGATATTTTATATATTCAAGTGTGTTTTGAAAATTTCATGACAGTATTAGCGTCAGTGATGATCTTAGAAGTTATATTGTGTGTATATATATATAAATATACCTATTTAAATGATTTGTTGGAAATATATTTGGCACCGAGATACTTTCTGAAAAAATGAATACATTATTTTGAGTAAAAAGACTTATGGTGCTCGGTATCTTATATAAGGATGATATCAAAAGAAACATTTATAAAGTTTAAAAAGATTGGTAAATCGTTCATATTGATATATCGTATATCATATCTCATGTGACACGTGCTTTAAAGTATTGTCTGTACAAACATTAAACATTATACATTTGTTTGATCAACACGAAACTATAAAATACGTGGCCTTTCATATCAAGTAAGAATTTCAATCGTTCTAGTCGTTTCTTAAACGTTCAGAGTCAACAAAAAATAGCGATTTTCACCATTTGTTTACTATTTAGTTTTGACCGTTGAAGTGTCTTCGAACGCCAAATTACCAACATAGGGTATAAATCGGTTTTATTTGCATTCCTTATAGCTAATTTTCTAAAATCATCGCCAAGATACGATTGTTCAGATCTTTCCAAATTCATGCTACAGTGTCGTTATGATAACAGCGAACGACGCCAATCGATATATATCCGAACATGCGTTTTGTTAATGAACATATCAGACTGGGACATGAGGTGTATCATTGTCTTTAAAAAATCCTCATAGCCTTGACGAGATATCGGCGTAATACCTATATTGCTGTCCTCCTCGTTTGCATTGCATTCAGAATGCCACAGAATCTGTTCCGATACATGTGTATAAAAAAATACCAAAATCAATCTGCATGTTTGGGAATTATTGATAAAGTCCACGTATTTCTTACACACCTCGTACATTGGCTTATGTGAATATGTGTTCATTCATTCAACGGGTAGAATCAAATGTGTGTCAAAGCAATGCCGATATTCCCAAAGCATTACAAGTGGCAATAATTGCTGGGACTTAGTCAAAGAAGGATTTCAACATGGTCGGATATCTAGAACCAAAGTTTTTATTCCTTTTATACATGTAGCATGTAAGTTTGCACTTAGCCCAGTAGATTGTCTTGAGGAAGGAAACAATATGCGTTCCTTATGAGAATTTAAAGAACTCCTCTTGAACCGAAGTCCTTTTCAATGCGATCACTTTAGGACATTTTTGAATCAACCTCTATTTTGAAAGCTTTCACTCTTAAACAAATTTTACGTTGACTTAATACATGTGAATCTTTCAAATCCATTTTGGTAGCGTTGGCGAAATGGGTCCCAGGCTTGTAAATGAGTACTTACAAACGACTAAATTTTACCAAATTCAAACATTATAACACACTAGAGTATCCAACGAAAGTTACAAAAGCATGTAATCTTATCATTCTGAGACATTATTTAAGCACACTTTAATGAAAACCTTTTTTATTTAAAAGTTAATTTCAGATGTTAGTAGTGTGTATCCAAAACACGCTAAAATTGTCTAGAAATGTAATTTGTTCAACACTTTAAGGTGTAATGAAACACATAAATGTCGGCAATATATTCATTTATTTACTGTAATGTCGCAGTTTAAATAGACGTGTGCTTAATAAAGATGTTGTGTTTGCACGATAACAGTATCGTATGGACTTATTTCGTGCAAGTTTAGTTGTTAAAAGAATATTGAAGTTTTTGAAAGGTCAACGTTAGCCATTTTACAATACTTTGAACCAAATAACAACGACTCAAATAACTGTTTTTTTTTCGTGCGCAAAGAAGGTGTTGCCGTCACAACATAACGGACGCAACTGTACAGCAAGACGTAATAGAAACAGCCAAGTTTCAAACTATATGACTCAGCTGAGGACTACATTTTTGTCGCGGTGATACCGCAGTAAGAACTTCACCGAAGCACCGACACGGTCGATTTTGTTCTTATTTGAAAGAACCTCATTTATCCCTAACTCTACACACTTCCAAATGACCGTTCAACAACCTGTTGATAGTTCTATGTTCTGTTGAAAATGTAATGTGTTATTTGCTGAAAATGTTATGTGTCAAAAACGTAATTTATAATGTATTGCAAATGTTATGTGAAATATATTGGACATGTTATGTATTTGAAATGTAATTTATAATGTATTGCAAATGTTATGTGTTGGAAATGTAATTTATAACATATTGCAAATGCTATGTGTAATACGTTAAAAATGTTATGTGTTGGAAATGTTATTTAAAATATATTGCAAATGTTATGTGTAATATGTTGGACATGTTATGTATTTGAAATGTAATTTATAATGTATTGCTAATGGTATGTGTAATATATTGGACATGTTATGTGTTTGAAATGTAATTTATAATTTATTGACAAATGCTATGTGTAATATGTTGAAAATGTTATATGTTGCAAATGTAATTTATAATGTATTACAAACGTTATGTGTACAGATGTAATATGTCGAAAATGTTATGTGTTAAAAATGTAATTTATAATGTATTGTTAATGTTATGTGTAATATGTTGAAAATGTTACATGTTGGAAATATAATTAATAATGTATTGCAAACGCTATGTGTAATATGTTGAAAATTTTATGTGTTTGAAATGTAATTTATAATGTAGTGCAAATGTTATGTGTAATATTTTGAAAATGTTATGTGTTGAAAATGTTATTTATAATGTATTGCAAATGTTATGTGTAATATATTGAAAACGTTATGTGTTGGAAACGGAATGTGCAATGTACCGGACATATAATAGGTAATGTGTTGTAATGTTCCGACAGACATAACGGTTCATTTAACGGTTACTTTAAAATAGCAGCATTGGCACTTACTTTCATACGACAGATTATTGACAACTGTTTTACCATTGACGATATTAAGAGAAACTGAAATAAGAACATTTCCATTTCCATTAAAGCATTTTGTAGACTCCAAAAATAAACTGTTACTCCTAAATGATGATACAAATTAAATCCTCTTTGAATATAGTAAAACCAGAACTCGTATTAAAACCACTTTATAGATAGTAATGTAACGACAGTTTGAGTAATGGGTTGCATCTCAAGAACTGTCGTTGAATATTTATTTAGTGTTGAACAGAAAAACAGGATTTCAAGTGCATTAAGGAAACGTCTGACAACTTGTTGCACTACTGAAGTGCAATTATACTCGTTTAAATGGAATTTAACGGCATTTATATCACATGTCTGGTTATATACGGCATCAATGTTATATTGGTGGAGGAAGAAGTCATAATAAATATGAGTGGAACCATCGTCTTTTAATATATATTATGCAGATAACTGGGTTACTTTTACCGAGCTGGGGTCAAACAAACGACCTCAGTCATGAAAGGTCATTTAGACCACAGTGACTTATGCATGTAATTAGAACAGATGGTTCCCCAGTTGTACTATAAAATAAATATTTGTGAAGTGTTATCGAATTCCAGCCAATGATTGTCGAGCAATAGCGACAACAAAAAATGTCTGAAAATGTATTTGCGCGCAACATGCCAACGATATACACAACTAGGCTTAGTACCAACTACTCTTGTGGCGTTTCAATCACTTGAGTTCCAGTCGATGGTTGCCAGGAAATAGCGACCACAAAAAATATGCATAAAACATTCAAAAGGCCATAACCCATTGGACAAATATTCTCGCGCAACATGCCGACAATGGGCGCAACTAGGCTTAGAACCAGTCACCCTTGTAATGTTTCATTAATTTCTGGTTGGTGAGAAATAACGATCACAAAACTTGTCTTCAGACCGAAGGGTCGATCGACCGACCGATCGACGAGCGTGATTCATTGATAGCCCCAATATACTTTGTTTCTAGTGGTATCAAAATGCTTAGGCTGGTACAAATTGAAGAGAGGTGAAACTCAATTAAAAAAATGAGTGTCCAGATATGCTGTTATATAAAGTGGTAAACGAACTATGATTAAAAGATAACGTGCAAATGTTCATACTCATTTATTATCTCACTGTTTGTTGATGTCTTTCGATTTGACAGAATAGGTTAATAGAGAAAAGGTAAAACGACACAGGGGGTTTCATTGTGTTTTGGGTTACTTCGATATATCTCAAGTCTTTTTTCCGTCAGGTCAAACAACGCTGTTGCTGACGTTTTAACATCAGTTGCATTGTGTGTCTCGCACGGCGTTCTGTATATGGGTTCAACTGTATCTTTCGTGTCACCAAGGATTGCTTTCACGTCGTCTTTTGTTTCAGGTGGTCCCATTTCATTTGCTCTTCTATCACGAAGTTTTGAACCCATGCACTCTCCACGTTCTTCCACCTCCATATGCTTGTAATAGTTTTGGTGGAAAAAATAGCAGGGCTGACTGTCACCTGAGCCGTGCGGAATAAGACGAACATGTACCTTTGTGCCATTCTGAAATGTTAAATATAATAAATATGTGAAATTGAATGTAATTTACATGCAGAGTCGCTAACATAATTTATGATTGTTGCAATCACAGGTTGCTTTTGATGGTAAATGAGTCATCATATCAACCGCTTATTAGTTACAACAACACTATCAGATTATACAATTTTAGACAACAGCACCATTATCTACTTGGTTAAATCTAGTAATGGTTTAAACAGAAATCTTGGCATGTAACGAGATATAAACAAAAAACATTAATGAACGTATTTTACTACCCTAACATTAGGGATGCTACACCTTTCACTATCCCTTACATGAGGATTGTTATACAGTTCACTACCCCATCACAGGAGGGATGTTACCATTCCACTTTCCCAAACATTGAGATATTACACATCTCACTATCTCTAACATGAGCGACGTTACAAATTTGACTACCTCTCAAATCAGAGATATTACACATTTCACAATCCCTCACATGAGGGATGTTACTAATGTCACAATCTCTTACATGAGGGATATTACACATTTCACGACCCCTCAAAAGAGGGTTGTTACACATTTCCCTAACACTCACATGATGGATATTAAAAATTTCACTATTTGTCACATAAGGGATATTACAAATTTCACTTTTCATCACATAAGTGATGTTACACAGTTCTCTATCTATCACATGATAAATGTTACATATTTCACTTCCCCTCATATGAGGAATGTTACATATGTCACCAACACTCACATAAAGGATTTAACACATTTTATTACCCCTCACATTAAAGATGTTACATATTTCACTACCACGCACATATGGATTGCTTCACACTTGACTACCTCTTACATTATGGATGTTACACATTTCCTAACTCTTCACATAAGTGATGTTACACCGTTTACTACACCTTACATGAGATATGCTACATTTTTCACTTTCTCTCATATAAGGGATATTACACATTTCAGTTCCCCTCACATGAGGAATGTTACGCATTTTAATCTACCTCAAATGAGGGATGTTTATTACATTACCACTCACATGAACAATAATACACATTTCACTCCCCCCCCCCCCTCCCCACGTGAGGGATATTACACATTTCACTACTCATCACATGAGGGATATTGCAGATAACACTATCCCACACATGAGGGATATTATACATTTCACTATCTCACACATGGTGAATACCTAAATATCTCTATCCCTCGCATGAGGTATGTTACATTTTACTACCACTCATACGAAAGATCTTATACCATTCATTATCTCACACATGAGGGATCTTACACATTTGACTATTCCTTAGATGAGAACGTTTATTCATTTCACTTCACCACACAAAAGGAATACTACAGGTTTCAACCCTATCCCAAGGCATAAGGAATGTTACATTTCAGTACCGCTCACATTAAGGATGCTGCATAATTTACTACCCTTCGCATGAGAAATATTATACATTTCACTACCTCTCAGATGAAGGATATTACAAATTTCACAACCAATCGTTACACATTTCAGTACAACTCACATTAGGGATGTTACATATTTCACTTCCTTTCACATGAGGGATGTAACATATATCACTTTACACCAAATTAATGAATTACTTAACTACTGCTCACATAAAGGATACTACATAGGTCACTCCTCCACTCATGAGGGATATTACACATTTAACTGCCATTCACATTAGGCATGCTACACATTTCACTTCCCCTTACATGAGGGATAGTACAAATTTCACTACCCCATACATGAGGGATGATACACATTTCACTAACCCTTACATGAGGGATGCTACACATTTCACTACCACTTACACGAGGCACGCTATATATTTCACTACTCCTAACAAAAGTGATGCTATTTATTTTACTATCCTTCATATGGGGGAGGTTTCACATTTCACTACCACTTACATGAGGAAAGCTCCACATTTCAGTATCCCTTACATGCGTGACGCAATATATTTCTATACCCCTTACATGAAGGATGATAAAAAATTACTATCCCTTACATGAGGGATGCTATACATTTCACTACCCCTTACATGAGGGAAGATACACATTTTAATACCCCTTACATGAGGGATGATACATATTTTAATACCCCTTACATGAGGGATGATACACATTTTAATACCCATTACATGAGAGATGCTTAATAGTTCACTACTCCTTACATGAGAGATGCTATACATTTCACTACCTCTTACATGAGGGATGATACACATTTCACTACCCCTTACATGAGGTATGCTATACATTTCACTACCCCTTACATGAAGGATGATACACATTTCAATACCCCTGACATGAGGGATGCTATACATTTCACTACCCCTTACATGAGGGAAGATACACATTTTAATACCCCTTACATGAGGGATGATACATATTTTAATACCCCTTACATGAGGGATGATACACATTTTAATACCCATTACATGAGAGATGCTTAATAGTTCACTACTCCTTACATGAGAGATGCTATACATTTCACTACCTCTTACATGAGGGATGATACACATTTCACTACCCCTTACATGAGGTATGCTATACATTTCACTACCCCTTACATGAAGGATGATACACATTTCAATACCCCTGACATGAGGGATTTTATACATTTAACTACCCGTTACATGCGGAATTATATATATTTCACTACCCGTTACATGAGGGATGCTATAAATTTCACGACCCATAACATGATGGACGCTATATATTTTACTACCCCTTACATGAGGTATGCTATACATTTCACTACCCCTAACGGTTATTATACTAACACCGGTTCCGGTGGCTAACAGACATAACTATTACACGAACCAATGTTTTTATCGATTTATTCATAAAACCATAGTATTTATTTCGTGAATTTTATTTTAATTGAAATACGTGATAAATTACATAGTCAGCGTGAGACCCTGATTTCATTGCCAAAATAGTTAGACTCACGGCGAAACCGTAAGTCTAGACATGTATGCTTACATGAGGGATGCTCTATATTTCAATACTCCTTACATGAGGGATGCTATATATTTTACTATCCTTCATATGGGGAATGTTACACATTTCACTACCACTTACATGAGGGAAGCTACACATTTCACTACCCCTTACATGAGTGACGCAATATATTTCTATACCACTTTCATGAAGGATGATATACATTTCACTTCTCCTTACATGAGGGATGATACACATTTTACTATCCCTTACATGAGGGATGCTATACATTTCACTACCCATTACATGAGGGATGATACACATTTTAATACCCCTTACATAAGGGATGATACACATTTCACTAACCTTGTACAAGAGGGATTATACACATTTCACTACCCTTTACATGAAGGATGTTATACATTTCACTACACGTTACATGAGGGATTATACACATTTCAATACCGCTTACATGAAGGATGATACGCATTTTAATACCCTTTACACGAGGGATGATACACATTTCACTAACCCCTCCCCCCCTCCATTACAAGGGGAATGATACACATATCACTACCCCTTACATGAGGGATTATACACATTTCAATACCTCTTACATGACAGATACTATACATTACTACCCCTTACATGAGGGATGATATACCTTTCACTACCCTTATATGAGTGATGCTATTTAGTTCACTGCTCCTTACATGGGGGATGCTATACATTTCACTAACCCTTACATGAGGGATGATACATATTTCAATACCCCTTACATGAGGATTTTTTATTTACATTTCACTTCCTCTTACATGAGGAATAACATATATATATCACTACCCCTTACATGAGGGATGCTATATATTTCACTACAAATTACATTAGGTATGCTATGAGTTTCACTACCCATAACATGATGGACTAGCAGACGACGCAATGATATTTACATTGACACCGGATAATGATTATTATGTGTTAGTATATAATATACTAACACCGGTTCAGGTGGCTAACATTAGGTCAGACATAACTAATATACGAACCAATGTTTCTACCGATTTATTCATAAAACCATAGTATTTATTTTCGTGAATTTTGTTTTAATTGAAATGCTTGATATATTACATAGTCAGCGTGAGACCGTGATTTCATTGATAAAATCGTGAGACTCACGGCGGAACTGTAAGACTTGAAAGGTATGCTTACATGAGGAATGCATTATATTTCACTACCCATTACATGAGGGATGCTATATATTTCACTACCCATAACATGATGAACGCTATATATTTCACTACCCTTTACATGAGGGAAGCTATACATTTCACTACCCCTTACATGAGGGATGCTATACATTTCACTACCCCTTACATGAGGGATGCTATACATTTCACTACACCGTACATGAGTAATGATACACATTTCATTATCCCTTACATGAGGGATGATGTACATTTCCAATCTGATCACCTCGGCCTTTATGCTACGCAATAGAACTCTGACATAATAAGGTGCCATTTTGGAACTACACTTTGTCACATGATGGTGTCATCCCACCATTGATTTTTGGTCTTTATTCTATAGTAAATAATAAAAGTTTGAAGGATTGTCATTCATAGAGAAACCCAAAGGAAAGAAGTGAAACCTACATTATACTTTTTGTCAACCTCTGCACTATCAAAATATGATGAGAAAAGTAGGGGTCATGTGTCATATAAGAGATTTTTTTTCTGCTCAGTGTGTACACTGGTGACACAGTGAAAGTAGACTTCTGAAATCATGTATTCATACCCCAATTTTCAAGCATCAATTTTTTTTTCTAAATTCACATTTCAAACATGATAATGCTATCTAAATGTTCAAAATACATCAATAATGCCATTCAAATAAAAAAAATGAGCATTAAAATAAGGAAAATGCATTTTTAAAGAAGAAGAAATGAGGAATATTTAAAACTGCCATTATGCGACTACCCCACGGAAGCACTTCCTTTTGGCAATGGTGGTACTGTGCCTGATGAAATAAAATGGCGGCCCCCTCATGCCACCTTTGGGGAAGTTGTGCCAGAGACTTTTATTTACTGTCTTGGAGGAAGAAAAGTACGGATGTTTTAAATGTGATTACCATCAACTTCCCTTCCATACCTGTAATTATCGATATAATAACGCCATATATTCAACTTAATGACGGATACATAATGTGTTACTTTTTAGCGAATGAACACAAACTTGTAACACAGGCGAATAGCGTTCGTGTATACTAGAGCTATACACGAGGTGTATTATACGGAGGATATGGAAATACCCGATGTTTCACGATTGATACATTTCATTAACCCTTACATGAGGAATGTTATACATTTCACTGCCCCTTACATGAGGGATGATATACATTTTACTACCCCTTACATGAGGGATGAAACACATTTTTCTACCCCTTGTATGAGGAATGCTGTACATTTCACTACCCCTTACATGAGGGATGCTATAATTCACTACCCCTTACATGAGGGACGCTATATATTTCACTACCCCTTACATGAGGAATGTTATGCATTTCACTACCCTTACAAGAGGGATGCTATACATTTCAATACTCCTAAATGAGGGATGCTTTACATTTCACTACCCCTTACATGAGGGATGATACACATTTCACTACCCCTTACATGAGAGATGATACACAATGCACTACCCCTAACATAAGAGATGATACACATTTCACCACCTCTTACATGAAGGATGCTTCACTTACACTACCCCTTACATGAGGGATGATATATATTTCACTAACAATTATATGAGGGATGCTATATATTTCAATACCCCTTACATGAGGAATTATATATATTTCACTACCGTTTACATGAGGGATGTTTTACATTTCACTACCTGATACATGAGGGATGATACACATTTCACTTCCCCTTACACGAGGGATGTTTAATATTTCACTAACCCTTACATGAGATGCTATACATTTCACTACCTTTCATTTGAGGAATGGTATATACATTGCAATACCCATTTTATGAGGAATGATATATATTTCACAACTCCTTAAATGAGGAATGATTTACATTTCATTACCCCTTACATGAGGGATGGTACACATTTTAGTTCACCTTACATGAGTGATGCTATATATTTCACTACCCCTTACACGAGTGATGATACACATTTTACTTACCCTTACATGAGGAATGTTATACATTTCACTACCCCTTACACATATGAGGGATGATATACATTTTACTACCCCTTACATGAGGGATGCTATATATTTCACTAACCTTTACATGAGGGATGATACACATTTTACTATCCCTTACATGAGGGATGCTATACATTTCACTACCCCTTACATGAGGGATGATACACATTTTACTATCCCTTACATGACGGATGAAACACATTCTTCTACCCCTTATATGAGGGATGATATACATTTCACTACCACTTACATGAGGGATGCTATACATTTCACTACACTTTATATGAGAGATGATATACATTTCGCTACCACTTACATGAGTGATGATATACATTTCACTACCCCTTACATGAGGGATGCTATACATTTCACTACACTTTACATGGGGGATGATATGCATTTCACTACCCCTTACATGAGGGATGCTATACCATTCACTACCCCCTTACATGAGGGTTTTATACATTGCACTACCCCTTACATGAGGGATGGTATACATTGCACTACCCCTTACATGAGGGATGTTCTACATTTCACTACCCCTTACATGAGGGATGCTACACATTTCACTACCCCTTACATGAGGGATGCTATACATTTCACTAACCCTTACATGAGGGATGGTACAAATTTCACTTCCCCTTACATAAGGGATGTTAAACATTTCACTTCCCCTTACATAAGAGATGATATACATTTTGCTACACCTTACATGAGGTATTATATACAGTTCACTACCCCTTGCAAGAGGGAATATTATACATTTTACTACCCCTTAAATGTTGGATGATTTACATTTCACTACCCTTTAAATGATGGATGATATACATTTCACAACCCCAAACATGGGGGATGCTATACATTTCACTACCCTTTACAGGAGTGATGATACACATTTCACTACCTGTTACATGAGGGATGATACATATTTCATGAGGGATGATAAACATTTCACTACATCTTACATAAGAGATGATATACATTGCTCTTCACCTTACATGAGGGATGATATACATTTTACTACCCCTTACATAAGAATGCTATATATTTCACTACCCCTTACATGAGGGATGATACACAATTCTCTTCTCCTTACATGAGGGATGCTATACATTTCACTACCCCTTACATGAGGGATGATATACATTTTACTACCCCTTACATAAGAGATGATATACATTTTGCTACTCCTTACATGAGGAATTATATACAGTTCACTACCCCTTGCAAGAGGGAATATTATACATTTCACTACCCCTTAAATGTTTGATGATATACATTTCACTGCCCCTGAAATGATGGATGATATACATTTCACAACCCCAAACATGAGGGATGATATACATTTCACTACCATTTACAGGAGTGATAATACACATTTCACTACCTGTTACATGAGGGATAATACATATTTCATGAGGGATGATAAACATTTCACTACCCCTTACATAAGAGATGATATACATTGCTCTACACCTTACGAGAGGGATGATAACCATTTCACTACCCCTTACATGAGGGATGATACACAATTCACTTGTCCTAACATTAGGGATGCTATTCATTTCACTACCCCTTTCATGAGGGATAATATACATTTCACTACCCCTTACATGAGAATGTTATATATTTCACTACCCCTTACATGAGGGATGATACACAATTCACTTCTCCTTACATGAGGGATGCTATACATTTCACTACCCCTTACATGAGGGATTATATACATTTCATTACCACTTACATGAGGGATGCTTCACATTTCACTACCCCTTACATGAGGGATGTTGTATATTTCACTACCCCTTACATAAGAAAGCTATATATTGCACTACCCCTTACATGAGGGATGATACACAATTCACTTCTCCTTACATGGGGGATGCTATACATTTCATTACCCCTTACATGAGGGACTATATACTTTTCATTACAACTTACATGAGGGATGCTTCACAATTCACTACCCCTTACATGAGGGATGTTGTACATTTCACTACCCCTTACATGAAGGATGATGTACGTTTCATTACCCCTTACATGAGGGATGATTTTCATTTCACTACCTTTCATATGAGGGATGCCATACATTTTACTATCTTTCATATGAGGGATGTTACACATTTCATTACCTCTCATATGAGGTATGGTAAACATTTCACTACCCTCACATTAAGGATGATAAACATTTAACTACCTTTCATACGAGGGATGCTGCACATTTTAATACCTGTATATGAAGGATATTACACATTTCACTTCCTCTCATATAAGGAATGTTACACATTTCACTATCCGTCACATGAGGGATGTTACACATTTCACTACCCCTCACATGCGGGATGTTATACATTAAACTTCCCCTGACATGAAAGATGCAACACATTTCTCATATCCCTCACACAAGGAATATTACACATTGTATTACCGCTTACATGTGGGTTACTACACATTTTTATGACAACTCACATAAAGGATGTTCCACATTTTACTATCCCTAACTGGAGTGATGTCACACATTTCACAACCCTTCATATAAGGCATGGTACTCATTTTACTATTGCTCACATAAGGGATAGTACAAATTTCACTATCCCTCACGTGAGCAATAAGACCTATTTCACTACCACTCTTAATAGGGATGTTACACTGTTTTACTATCCCGATTGACAGACTGTTTGATATTTATTTCCAAGGCTGTGTACACTCTGTGATTTCGAGGGATTTTTGAGCATATATTATCATGTAGAATAAATGATTGATGAAAATTATCCTGTCTCTGCTATTTAATGAATTTATGATGGTGTTTTCAACAATGATTAAGTAACATAGCGACGTCTTGAAGCAGTATTCTGAGCGCTGAATCAGTCGCATGGTATAATATCCTACCAAGTCACATTATACTGACACCGGACTTGTGGAAAAGTCTTTGGTACAACCCGGCCGGGGATCGAACCCCTGATCTTCCGCGTGCTAGGCGGACGCTTTTCCTCTGGAACACTGCTGCGATTGTTTAACGAAGTAAAGTAAGACATTAAACGTATATAAATTATAATATAATAAACGTACCATGTCTGGATATACTTCCATTGAGCACATGTCTGTCCCACCAATGACTGCAATGTTGATATTCATGCCGTACGAACATCCAAAAGGTTTATTCTCCATGACTTTTGAGCATTCGTCAATGGTACTACATTCGAGCAGAGCACGTAACAGGATCAACAAAGGCACGGAACCAGCAATTGCTTGCCGCGGTACAAGAGAATTAAGGCTAATTACAAGATATTTATTCATTCCAAAACAGAAACCAGCCAAGTAACCGGGATAATGATAGGATATGAAGTGTTGCTTAGGTACTCTTAATATGGTTTCATCCGGTTCTTCAGCAGTGTTTTCAGTGCTGTCAATGGTAACATTAGCAACATAGACGTATTTACTAACATCTTCGTCCCAGTCATCGTTGTGACCAATCATTCGGAACCCCTCTCTATTTACCAATACATCTGTGCAACCCTTCCCGCTGTCAACTTGGGTATCATTATCGTTTGCGGTGTCATCGGGTTGTGAGTGACAAAATAAGATCTCTGAAGCTATCTGAAGTAAGAAAATGTCTTCAAACGCTTGACATGCTCCATCTGCAATTCCACGTATTTCTGAAACTATATGAGGATAGCAAGTCTGAGCAGCATCGAGGTATCCGTCATATATTTTTCTGCCTGAAGTACTCTTGTAAAACTTTCGAAAAAGCTGGACATCATTGGCTGTTTCAAGATATGTGTTTATCCAAGCTGCAAATATTAGAGAGAAAAAAATAGAAGATAAAAAGATCGCATGCATAACACATAACGATCACGAACTAAAAGAACACTTATGCAGAGTGGACAATTTCATATCTGCAACATTGGAAAGTTCCTGTAAATTCTACATTTGATGATTAGTGTATCATACTAATGACATGTAAAATTATTTATCATCACTTGATGACACCCATGAATAACACGAGTTGTATTTATGCTAGATTTACGTTGGCACATATCTGTGTATAAATTGCTGCACACACACACCGATATTATACGTGTTTTCTTTACATTTCTACCGAATAACAAACGTAACGAAATAAGACACTGTTGAAATGCGAGTAAAAAAAGGACGTGATTGCGTCTTGAATCAAATCGGGACCTTAAGGTACGTTCACGTCTAGGCAATTATTACAAGAGCTGAAGATGAGAGATCTGATATGCCTTTTTGCACCCGTGAAGAAAATAAGCGTATGTTTGACGTTTATTGTCTACATTTAATTCTGCACCCGTGATTCAAGATAAGGCGCTAAATTTAAATGTCTTCTGTTTTAAACATTATTTACTTCGATTGTGAAACAAGTTATTCCAACTTAGACAAATCACGCTCGAGGTCTTCCTGACGTCTACGATATGCCGGGGGCTGATTCCTGTATCTGGTAATCATGTGATACAATACTTTCCAAACTAGACTATTTTTTTTTCATGAGCACAATGGAAGCATTTTACATATACATGTTGTTTTAACATATATGTTGGTTTGAATGTAAGTTATGCTTTTCTAAAATGAGCACAGATACATTCACATTTAAAAGAGATACAACTTGATCCAAGTTGCTCATATAATCTATGATAGTGTGAGTTACGAAAATCCTGTAAGGACTTCTCGCCATATATCAGTTCTATTTTCTGAATTATTATTTTTTTTTTTTAATTTTATCAAAATTTCTATTTTCATTTATAAGCAAAATATCAAAGAATTGCTTTTTTATACTAAATTACTGTGCTTGAATGCGAAGAAAGCTCAAAGCTTATATGAACGGCTTTGGAGTCCGCTTCCTGGGTAGAACCAGTAGTGAGTGTTGGTATTTGAGTGGCATCGAGTCGAGCTTTGGGATTGGACCCGCAACCTCTGGCGTGAGCGGCCAACGACATATCCACTACTATGCCCCGCTTATACATTTGTGAAAAACAGCGTGAATCACGATTTGGATGTGCACGCGTGGTCCTGGTAAATCTATGTAATTTTAGCTGACAAGAGCCGTATATTAAAGTCCTACCTTTAATGACAAAACATATAAACAAATAAAACATATTGATAATGCAACATATGTGTTACTTCATTTTGCTTCTGGTATACATAGGATTTGATTGATGTTTAATTCATTTTGTTAATCCGCGTAAAAACTTGCTATTGGTTTTATGCAAATGTGTTTACAGCAGCACTTTGATTTTAAACAGCAGGCTAACTCACCTATTTATCGTTTACAATACTTATTTAAATTTAGATACCTGACAATAGAATATTGTTCCACCACCCGAGTCCTCATATTATTTTAGATGAACGAGTCCGTGTCATGTTTTTATGGGTGCAAAATTATAGATTTATATTACATGTACTTTAAACGCGTTCGAAACCGCGAGTACATTTAGTTCACGGATACGAATTTGCGCGTACCGGTTCACAGTCTGTGATCATTTTCCCATTTTAAATATTTGTTCATATGTAAAAACAAAATGACAAAAGCGAACTCACTTTTAAATGTACTGCCAATAGCTTTTCCTGCTTCATAATTACTCCCGGCTCTGACGTAAATCACTGGAAGAGACTCAGTGGACCGAACGATATTTTCCATTATGTTAAGTGATAGTCGATGTATTTGTGTAAACACTTACGCTATATGCATATGGTGTGTATATATATGTGTATGTATGCGTCTGTTTAGTTCAGCGACACGTTGAAATCGTTAAACATAGAATAACATAGTTTCACAATAGTGTATTGGATTGATCGTATGCATACGGAGATGTACCGCGTAGTAGATCAATGTTTAATGTAGTCTAAACTTATCAGTTACTGTATTAACTGTAAATTATACATATGACGTTATATATTTTTTATCAATTTTGCTTAGTGGTATTGCTATTGAAGTTGAAATTAGCGTTGATAACATTAATTCTTTTGACAATTGATTCATATCTTAATCGGTTATTAATGTTATGTAATTCGTGCTGAATCATATAACACATACGCTGTTTTACAAATATATGTAGTTAGTTCTATATCCAATAATCACGTATATAGTCCTGAGTGAGATTAGCACATATCGTCAACTGTTTACATGTAATTGTTATGCATTATTGAAGTAGTTAAACAGTTTCAGTCTTGCAATTCGGATGATTTGTTAATGGGATTTAACGCCACTTTTGAAACACATTTCGGGTTATATATGGCATATCCAGTTTTTATTTGTAGGGGTAGACCTTTTGTCCGTAAAAAGGACCTAATTGGTAAATTTTCTCACATAAAAAAATATTAGAGAGCTGGACTCGAACCTACGACCTTAGCGGTAAGAGATAAGTTCGCCTTAGACCCACAATCAGTATTTTAGAACAAAGTCAGATATTCGTTCAAACCTACTGTTACAACATTTGATAACCGTGTGATCGAGTGGTAGAGCGACGAACCCATGATCGGAGGGTCGTGGATTCGATCTTCCGCCACGGCTATTTGTGGTATCCTGGAGCAAGACATTTTCCGCATATGCTTAGTACTGGTTTTTACTAGGACTTTCGAGAGCGATTTGTCTAAGTTGTAATTTTTCACAATTGAAATAAAATAAATAAGTTTCAACTAAATAGAATACATGTAACCTGTTTTAATCCATACTGCATTTTAAAGTAATAGACACCGGTCGTCATGATGTTTGGGTCACGACAACTTCAACATTGTATAGTTATATTACTGATATTTTGCCTTTTTTTCACCATCGCATTATTAATGATTAAATACAATTTCAGTAATTATGTTTTACACTTTATGTGTAAAGTAAAAAACACCAAAACACACCAGATTAATTATACTGATAGTCATGTTTTGCATGCTATCCAATGCAACAGAGCCGGGTCTGGTAGATCATTCAGAAGAAAGTCGGAGTATCAATAATTCAAGAGTCTCGCCCGCCACAGTCACCGTGTTGATTGACATACGACATTGCGTCCAATTGCCATGGTTATGTTAACTGATCTGTTAGTCCTCGATGAAATATAAATAACGATAAATGTTCAAAGGAGCGTTATTAATGTCATTTTCTGTTTAACGCCAAGGTCTTAGGTTCGAGTCCAACATATTAAGCGAGAAGGTTAACAAGTTATTATTAAATACTGCTTAGCATCAGTTACAGGTAATCACCAATATAAACTGAATATGCCATATCCATGTATAACCATCACCAATGGAACTAGATATACGCCATATATATGTATAACCATTACCAATAAAACTAGATATATGTCATGTATATGTATAATCAATCACCAATATAAACTGAATATGCCATATATATGTATAACCATCACCAATAAAACTATATATGTCCTATACATGTATAACCATCACCAATAAAACTAGATATATGCCATATATATGTATAACCATCACCAATAAAACTAGATATATGACATATTTATGTATAACCATCACCAATAAAACTAGATATACGCCATATACATGTATAACCAATCACCAATAAAACTAGATATATGACATATATATGTATAACAAATCACCAAAAATACTAGATATATGCCATATATAAGTATAACAAATCATAAATAAAACTATATATATGCCACATATATGTATAACCATCACCAATAAAACTAGATAGATTACATATACATGTATAACCATCACCAATAAAACTAGATATATGCCTATATATGTATAACCAATCACAGTTAAAACTAGATATATGCCATATATATGTATAACCATCACCAATGTAAACTGAATATGCCACATATATATATGCATAACCATCACAAATAAAACTAGATATATGCCATATATCTGTATAACCAATCACCAATACAACTAGATATATGCCATATACATGTATAACCGTCACCAATAAAACTAGATATATGCATATATATGTATAACCAATCATCAATAAAACTAAATATATGTCATATATATGTATAACCATCACCAATAAAACTAGATATATGCCATATACATGTATAATAAATCACCAATAAAACTAGATGTATGCCATATATATGTTTAACCAATCACCAATAAAACTAGATATATGCCTATATATGTATAAACCTCAACAACAAAACTAGATATTTGCCATATATATGTATAAACATCAACAAAAAAACAAGATATATGCCATATATATGTATAACCAATCATCAATAAAATTAGATATATGCCATATATATGTATAACCAATCACCAATAAAACTAGATATATGCGATTTATATGTATAACCATCACCAATAAAACTAGATATATGCCATATACATTTATAACCAATCACCAATAAAACTAGATATATGCCATATACATGTATAACCATCACCAATAAAACTAGATATATGCCATATATATGTATAACCATCACAAATAAAACTAGATATATGCCATGTATATGTCTAACCAATCACCAATAAAACTTGATATATGCCATATATATTTATAACCAATCACCAATAAAACTAGATATATGCCATATATATGTATAACCAATCACCAATAAAACTAGATATATGTCATATATATGTATAACCAATAACCAATGAAACTAGATATACGCCATATACATGTATAACCATCACAGATAAAACTAGATATATGCCATATATATGTATAATCATCAGCAATGAAACTAGATATATGTCTGATATATGTATAACCAATCACCAATAAAGCTAGATATATGCCATATATATGTATATCTAATCACCAATAAAACTAGATATATGCCATATATATGTATAACTAATTACCGATCAAAACTAGATATATGCCATATATATGTTTAACCAATCACCAATAAAATTAGATATATGCCATATATATGTATAACCAATCACGAATAAAACTAGTTATATGATAAATACATGTATAAACAATCACCAATAAAATTAGATATATGTCAGATATATGTATAACCAATCACCAATAAAACTAGATATATCCCAAATATATGTATAACCATCACCAATAAAACTAGATATATGCCAAATATATGTATAACCAATCGCCAATAAAACTAGATATATGTCATATATATGTATAACCATCACCAATAAAACTAGATAGATTACATATACATGTATAACCATCACCAATAAAACTAGATATATACCTATATATGTATAACCAATCACCAATACAACTAGATATATGCCATATATATGTATAACCTATCACAAAAAAAATAGATATATGTCATATATATATGTATAACCATCACCCATAAAACTAGATATATGCCATATACATGTATAACCATCACCAATAAAACTAGATATATGCCATATATATATGTATAATCATCACCAATAAAACTACATATATGACATATATATGTATAACCAATCACCAATAAAAACTAGATATATACCAATTATATGTATAACAATCACCAATAAAACTAGATATATACCATTTTTATGTATAACCAATTACCAATAAAACTAGATATATACCATTTATATGTATAACCAATCACCAATAAAACTAGATATATTCCATATACATGTATAACCATCACCAATAAAATTAGATATATGCCTTATATATGTATAACCAATCACCAATAAAACTAGACATATGTCATTTATATGTATAACCAATCACCAATAAAACTAGATATATTCCATATACATGTATAACCATCACCAATAAAACTAGATATATGCCATATATATGTATAACCAATCACCAATAAAACTAGACATATGTCCTATATATGTATAACCAATCACCAATAAAACTATATATATTACATTTATATGTATAACCATCACCAATAAAACTTGATATATGTCCTATACATGTAAAACCAATCACCAATAAAATTAGATATATGCTAAATATATGTATAACCAAATACCAATAAAATTAGATATATGCCATTTATATGTATAACCAATCACCAATAAAATTAGATATATGTTCTATATATGTATAACCATCACCAATAAAACTAGAAATATGTCCTATACATGTATAACCAATCACCAATAAAATTAGCTATATGCCAAATTTATGTATAACCAAATACCAATAAAACTAGATATATGACATTTATATGTATAACCAATCACCAATAAAATTAGATATAGGTTCAATATATGTATAACCATCACCAATAAAACTAGATATATGCCTATATATGTATAAACACCAACAATAAAACAAGATATATGCCATATACATGTATAACCATCACCAATAAAACTAAATATATACAATATATATGTATAACCAATCACCAATAAAACTAGATATATGCCATTTATATGTATAACCATCACCAATAAAACTAGATTGATGTCATATATAAGTATAACCAATCACCAATAAAACTAGATATATGCCATATATATGTAAAACCTTCACCAATAAAACTAAATATATGCCTATATATGCATAACAAATCACCAATAAAATTAGATATATGTCATATATATGTATAGCCATCACTAATAAAACTAGATATACACCATATATATGTATAACCATCACCAATAAAACTAAATATATGCCTATATATGTATAACAAATCATCAATCAAATTAGATATATGTCATATATATGTATAGCCATCGCTAATAAAACTAGATATACACCATATATATGTATAACCAATCAACAATAAAATTAGATATATGCCATATATATGTATAACCATCACCAATAAAACTAAATATATGCCTATATATGTATAACAAATCACCAATAAAATTAGATATATGTAATATATATGTATAGCCATCACTAATAAAACTAGATAAACACAATATATATGTATAACCATCACCAATAAAACTAAATATATGCCTTTATATGTATAACAAATCACCAATAAAAGTAGATATATGTCATATATATGTATAGCCATCGCTAATAAAATTAGATATACACCATATATATGTATAACCAATCAACAATAACATTAGATATATGCCATATATATGTATAACCATCACCAATTAAACTAAATATATGCCTATATATGTATAACCAATCACCAATAAAATTAGATATATGTCATATATATATATAACCAGCACCAATAAAAATAGATATACACCATATATATGTATAACCAATAACTAATAAAATTAGATATATGTCATATACATGTATAATCATCGCCAAGAAAACTAGATATATGCCATATATATATGTATAACCATCACCAATAAAACTAGATATATACCATATATATGTATAATCAATCACCAATAAAACAAGATATATGCCATATATATGTATAACCATCTCCAATAAAACTAGATACATGCCATTTATATGTAAAACCATCACCAATTCAACTAGATATATGTCATTTATATGTATAACTATCACCAATAAAACTAGATATATGCCTATATGTATAACCAATCATCAATAAAACTAGATATATGCCATATATATGTATAGTCGATTACCAATAAAACTAGATATATGCCATTTATATGTATAACCATCACCTATAAAACTAGATATATGTCATATATATGTATAACCAATCACAAATAAAACTAGATATATGCCATATATATGTATAACCATCACCAATATACTAGATATATGCCTATATATGTATAGCCAATCACCAATAAAATTAGATATGTGTCATATATATGTATAACCGTCACCAATATAATTAGATATATGCTATATATTTGTATAACCATCACCAATAAAACTAGATATATGCCAAATGTATGTATAACCATCACCAATAAAACTAGATATATGCCATATATATATATATGTATAACCATCACCAATAAAATTAGGTATATGTCAGATATATATGTATAACCATCACCAATACAACTATATATATGCCAGATATATGTAAAACTATCACCAATAAAACTATATATATGCCATATATGTGTATAACCATCACCAATAAAACTAGATATATGCCATATATATATATGTATAACCATCAGCTATAAAACTAGATATATGCCATATAGATGTATAACCATCACCAATAAAACTAGATATATGCCATATATATATGTATAACCATCACCAATAAAACTAGATATATGCCATATATATGTATAACCAATCACCAATAAAACTAGATATATGCCATATATATGTATAACCATCACCAATATACTAGATATATGCCTATATATGTATAGCCAATCACCAATAAAATTAGATATGTGTCATATATATGTATAACCGTCACCAATATAATTAGATATATGCTATATATTTGTATAACCATCACCAATAAAACTAGATATATGCCAAATGTATGTATAACCATCACCAATAAAACTAGATATATGCCATATATATATATATGTATAACCATCACCAATAAAATTAGATATATGTCAGATATATATGTATAACCATCACCAATACAACTATATATATGCCAGATATATGTAAAACTATCACCAATAAAACTATATATATGCCATATATGTGTATAACCATCACCAATAAAACTAGATATATGCCATATATATATATGTATAACCATCACCAATAAAACTAGATATATGCCATATATATGTATAACCAGTCACCAATAAAACTAGATATATGACATATATTTGTATAACCATAACGAATAAAATTAGATATATTCCATATCAATGTATAACCATCACAAATAAAATTAGATATATGCCATATATATGTATAACCAATAACCAATAAAACTATATATATGCCATATATATATATAACCATCACCAATAAACTAGATTTATGCCAAATATATGTATAACCATCACCAATAAAACTAGATATATGCCAAATATATGTATAACCATCACCAATAAAACAACATATATGCCATATATATGTATAACCATCACCAATAAAATTAGATATATGTCATATATATGTATAACCAATCGCCTATAAAACTAGATATATGTCATATATATGTATAACCAATCACCAATAAAACTAGATATATCCCAAATATATGTATAACCATCACCAATAAAACTAGATATATGCCAAATATATGTATAACCAATCGCCAATAAAACTAGATATATGTCATATATATGTATAACCATCACCAATAAAACTAGATATATGCCAAATATATGAATAACCATCACCAATAAAACTAGATATATGCCATATATATGTATAACCATCACCAATAAAACTAGATATATGCCATATGTATGTATAACTATCACCAATAAAACTAGATATATGCCATATATATGTATAACCATCACCAATAAAACTAGATATATGCCATATATATATGTATTACCATCACCAATAAAACTAGATATATGCCATATATATGTATAACCAATCACCAATAAAACTAGATATATGCCATATATATGTATAACCAATCACCAATAAAACTAGATATATGCCATATATATGTATAACCAATCACCAGTAAAACTAGATATATGCCATTTATATGTATAACCAATCACCAATAAAACTAGATATATGCAATATACATGTATAACCAATCACCAATAAAACTAGATATATGCCATATGTATATGTATAACCATCACCAATGAAACTAGATATATGCCATATATATGTATAACCATCACCAATGAAACTAGATATATGCCATATATATGTATAACCATCACCAATAAAACTAGATATATGCCATATATATTTATAACCAATAACCAATAAAACTAGATATACGCAATATATATGTATAACCTTAACCAATAAAACTAGATATTTGCCATATATAACAAATCATTTTTAATCATGATAAACCAGATACGTCGTCATGAAGATAGTCTTGCAAACCACAATTCAACATATAAATAAACATGTTCAACATATTCAATTACAATACATATAATCTTGATCCGGTTAGCTCAGTTGGTAGCGCGTCTGACTATAAATAAAGAGGTCGTGAGGTGAGTAAGAAACCCCACCCGACAACAGTCTCCTTGCTGATAAATATACTAGTACACAACATTGTGTCTCTTTGGCATTCGTCTCTCACCTAAGATATAATTTGGGGAACTTATCTATTACTTGGCAACGTGGATATACGTGTTTTGGAGTACTGGTTAACCTTCTATGATTCCAAGTAAGAGTTGCTAGGTTACCTGATGTGTGTAAGCAAGCGATGGTATAAAACTGGACAAACATTCAAACAAATAAAAAACGATACACAAATCTATATAGATAACACAAGTATTGCATAATTTTATATATAAAATATGAGTTCGCTCGTATAGTCGCTAAAAACGTTATTAAAAAAAATATACATGCTCATGTAGCTTTAGCAATAAAACAAGCCAGTATGTATAACAATTTTGTCGAGCAACTGAATAAATACGATAACAAAATGCATTACACGTAATTCGAAAATTTTAACACGGACACATTTGAACTAATATATGGACATGGTATTATTTTGGTCAAATCGTGTAGCCAATTCAAAATGGTGTGTCATTAAAATCATGTATTATAACACATGATCTCTCCTTGGAACCATGTTTTTTATACATTCATATATTATATACAAACCATGGCCTCGGATACATTATATGTGTTTGGAGGATCACAAATTAAAAGGCGTATCAAAGAACGTATTTGGATAAAATTAAAGTTAATCGTACCAACATATATTTGAAATTACTTGAACTTCATGGTGGCGTGGTCTGAATCGATATTCCTCCCTGCTTGACCCAATAACATGTGTTAATTAGTCATACTACAGTAAATTGGACCTCTGTTTAAACGGTTTTTCACCTTTTAACAAGACTATTACAAAACTAGCAGAATGTATATTAATCGCTAGTTTTGCTATACTTAGAATTACTTCTGTAAATGTCAAGCTTTTTATCAGCCATGTGAAACAGGGTGTTTACTGTTATATTTTGTATCTTTATCATAATGCGCCTCACACGGTGTCGTGTATAGTGGCTTAATTTACACTTTCATATCACCAAGTATAGCTTTATATCCCAGTCAATTTGCTCGTCTATCTCTTGGTTTAAAATACAGCTGCTTGCCACGCACCTCTGTCTCTTGCACGTTAATAATGATTAGTGCAGTAATTGTACTACAGTTGTTTGTCGTCGCCAGACTTGAAGCACATGCACTTTTTTGTCATTCTATAAAATACTTTATAAACATTTAACGGAACAGCTAACCCGTCACTGTTGTGTTTCTAGTTCCTTCATTAAAATGTTGATAAGCGTTTTTATACTACATTAACAGACAATGATGTATTGATTTTACATAACCAAAATGTTCTTTCTTAATCAAGTCTAAATTTCAAGGAAATTGCTTTGGTACTTTTTGAGAAAATACATAAAATGTTAAATACATAAAATATCAGGTGGCGGGTTAGCTGTTCCGTTCAGTATATTAACAAAAATATCGTTAGTTTATAAACAAATATATATCATTGGAACATATTAGTAAATCAAATTAACTATAGATGCAGTTATTTCAAGTATAATTCCAATCGCACTTTCACATATGTATTTAAGGCATTTTCATTGGACAACGCCAATTTCTTTAAAAACATTTATTTTAAGATAAAACCCCTTTAGCGAGACTACTTTTTTAACGTTTTCTGACGTAAAAACGATGGTGGATTCTTTGTAAGGAAGCCAAAAAAATAAATCCTTCAACATCTGACGGTCGGATAGAATACGAATGAAAATGACGTGCACTACGGTTTAACAATTATTTCAAATAAAAATATATATAACAGAAACAGTTGATCTAGTCTCTTTTGTTATTGTTTTACTATCGTATGTTCAGCGTTTGCTCGAGTTGCAAAATACTTTATCATCGTACCCGCAGCACAGGGAGACAATGATTTGTAATTACGAGTAAGTGTTGTCAGATGATGATGGAATAGACATAGAGGGAATGCAATTACTGTATGAATCATTATTGCAATATATTTAGGGTCATGACCTTTTGATTCTGGCGATTAAAGCCAAAGTTTTCTGGTTTTATTTTATGAACGCAATTTGTGGAAGGTAAAATAAAATAAAACTATTAATCCGTTGAACAGTCTCTCTTGTGGTCTATTGAAATAATTTATATTTAAAATTTGACCGAATACATTCTGAAAAAAAAAGAAAAAAAAAGATTCTGGTGGGCATTTAACATTTAAAAACAAAGTAAAATACCAGAAAATATTAAATTGATATATAAAACGTGGCTTAATATGTATTAAAAGTCATAATATACCCGATTTTAATTACTTATACCTTGATCAGACAATAAAACACTGCCGGATCCAAAGAGGGGGTCAAAATATCCAGACGCCATCCTATTCCCTAACCCAAAATATTGCTAAATTAGACGCGAATAAACATTACAGTTGAATGTCGTTATATTACTACATTGTTTTTATAGTGTTATGAAATTCACCTTCCATGCATGTGAAATATATATATATCACCCATACACAACTTAACAAATAATATAAAACTTGAATTGAGTTAGTGTTGCAGCATGCTTTCTAACAGAGAACAAAATGTTTGCTAGTCTGCTTAGTATAATCATCAATGGACATTTCAGTTCAGTTTCGTGCGTAATATTATCGTGTCATTCGTTGACAGGATAAAAAGGAAAGGCCGAATCTAATTTGGAAGCACCAGTGGCCCAACGTTATTTCGAAATATATGAAATAAATATGTTTAAATCGAACAGGATGAATGATATCAATTGCTAAACACCTGCTGAAAATGTATGATGACGTAATATCTTTTCAGGTTACAATCTATGTCTCCTTTTTTTTTTATAAAAGCTGGGATCATTAGCCCAGTTGGTAGCGCGTCAATCCAAGCGTCGTGAGTTCGAATCCCCTCCAGACCACGGCCTCTGTGATGACTGAAATACATGACATCGTGTGCAATTGACATGTCATTTCTCTCTCACCAGTTACTGGCGGAGATACATGTGCTTGAATACTTGTTTACATTCCATTATCCCGGACCAGAGTGGTTATGAAACACTAATCGTCTGTTCTCAATGGCATAAAATGATTTTTTAAATATTCAATCAATCAATTCGTTTCAATAAAATGGATACATGTGCATGTCGCTACAAGTGTTGGTGTTCGTTACGCATTCTCCGTCAATTCCAAGTGTACAATACTTGCTTTCCATTGAATACTCACTGAGCGTTACGTAACGCGCAATACTGTCTTTAGATCAATCACAATTTCAAGTTAAATAGTCTTGCAAATGCCACATTTTTCATTATTAAAATAATGAAACTTTGTTAAAATGAGAACATTAAAACCAATCAATCAGTTTTAAATGTTATTATTTTCAGAATGGTGCAATGAGAGTTTTAATAGTTGATTTTCAGATGAGTGCAGCATTCGCCCTGAGTCAATTATTGAGGTAGTTTTATGCCGAGGTAACTAAAAAAAGCAGACCGACTACATGACCGATGTGCAGGCAAAGTAGTATCACAAATATTGTCTTATATATTTTCGGGCAGCCATAAATATGCATCTTAAAGACCAAGACAGATTTTTTGTCAAAAACATGTTCTTTGAGAAAGTTAAAGGCATGCAAGAACTCAAATTTGAAGCAGGTTCTGTCACGACAAAGCTCTATCCCATCATTGAGACAAAAGATTTAGAGAAAAAAACAATGTCTACCTACAAAATAACAATATTGTTGCTATATTGTTTAAGTTGTGGTTCATTTTACTGTATCGCCGGGGGGTGGAGGATTTCTCCAGCAACATAAGCACCTTTAAAAATAAGATATAACTCTAGCCTAAAGTACGTTATTTTTACACATAAAACCAATCAGAAAAAAAACAACACTAAGTTGGCCTCGAGTCAACAGCAGACGCTGACGCTACTAACGAATATGTAATGCAAACAATAGCAATTGTTTTTCTAGTTTCATACAGCTCATAAGCGGCTTTAATTAATATGTATTGCATGTGTCATAAGCAATTACACTGAAATATAGTTGCGTATTAACAAACAATTCACAATGGAGGTTACTTCAAGTGCCATCTGACCAGGTTAATACTCTTCCTGCCGTGGAATATTACCACGGTGAGACTGTAGAACCATTCATCTACTCATCTCGTTTAAACCAGAATCATAAATGGAGATTACAAAATCTAGTCATGATACCAGTACCTTAGAAAATTTGGACGTTAAACGATATGTAACACGAACTAGCAAGGCAAAATTGCCTCTAAAGAAATTTGACTTGCAATTTAGAATTCAGTCACTAAGATTAAACTCAGTTCGCGTACTGAATAACGTGCCTGTAGAGTGTTAAGAAGTAAAATAATCACCAAATGCAGTTCAACGTTTGGTATATTGTTAAATTGGGAGGTTAAAATCAATAAACTTACATTTTGAATTCTGTCATTCCAAAATGTAGAGCAATGATAATAATTTGTTTTATTTAAACAGATTGATTGCACCACTAAGAAAATTATTACTTAATTACTCCCCTTTGACAATTTAGTTTAAAATAATTACAGTTTAACAGTGATACTTTACTTCAGAGTTCAGTTGGACAATATAAGCTGCAATTTTCAGACATTTACTATGTCTTTTGACATTCTATAGTTTAAACTGTTGTAATTTCTAATTTGTAAAGTTAACTTAATTTTAAATATTGTCAAGACATTTCTAAATGATATTACTATGTTTTAAGATGAAGAATACAATAAAAACAATAGCAACTGTATTTCTAGTTTTATACAACGCGTTACTCGTAATCATATACATATATATATTATATAATGTATGTTTTGTATTTATGGGAAATTGCACTCGAAGTCACCTCCAACTTGAATTGTTTGATTATACACAATATAATGTACGATGCTGATAGCCCATGTGTCCAGTTGAGTGTATCAGTTTGTGTTTTTGTTTTTGTTTGTTTTGTTTGTTTTTTTTTGGGGTGGGGGGGGGGGGGGGGGGGGTAGAAATTGACACTTATTATCATTGATTTGTTAAATTGTGTTGTTTTCATTACGTTTTTTTTTTCTTTTGAGGTGAAGTGTGTACGCCGATTAAGGATATATAAGTGGATATCAGTTAATATCAGCTGCTACATTGTATGCATTCATAGTAATAATACGTGTTTACTACGCAGCGGAAAATGTAAGTTTCCATTCATACATTTTACATGAGGGGGTGGTATGGCGGGGGGTGGGGGGGGGTCCAAATTAAAATGATTAGGATAAAATTTCCTTTTTACTGTTTATTTACGCATAGGTAAAGAATGTCGAATCTGGCAGATGAATCTTACAGAAATCCTTCTGACATTTTTCGAGTTGCACAGAAAAAGAAAACTAATGAATTTAATCATATAATACACACGGCTTACAATAATACGTTATCAAATTCATTGCGACAATAAGAGAGAGCAAATCAATGATATATCTATGTTAACCTATTATATATATGGACCAGTGCCTTGGTTTATGTACACTGAACCTGTGTTTCAGGTTTTTCCTGATTTCATATTCTCACAATCAGTAAAGTATGTAACATATTCGCTTACAGTTCTACCTTTAAAAGAACAATCAAATTGAATCACCTTATAATAAAAGCTTTACCTTTTCAATCTTCGGTTATTTTAAATTATCGCAAACTTTAAAGTATATAGATCTATTATATCATTGTTTGCTTATAATATATAATCTTCGGCGTATGTTTCGTGCATTTTTACAGTTATAAAATAATTATTGAATCAAATGCAAACTATTGAAGAATTGCGTACTTATGTTGCTGTTACTGCTGCTGTTGTTGTTATTGGTGGTGGTAATGGTTATCAATTCCATAAATTAATTGACTATAATTAGGTTTAAACGGCTATAAAGATTTGTGCCATACCCGAGACAATATAATTTAATAAAATAAACAATATAAAATAGTCTAATCTCTCTATTTGTTTAAAACATTATTTATTACGTAACAAATGAAATATGTTATAAAATAATGCATTTTTGGTTAATTAATCACGTATTAAGGGTTATGGTTATACTCTTTTCGAAAAAACCCTGTGACGTTTATGTTAGCATATAATCTTCAGCACAAATATTGACTTTCTGGACCGTGGAGCGCGTTGTACAGTGGTAGAGCATCGACCCCATGATCGGAGGGAAGTGGGTTCGATCTTCCGCCACGGCTATGTGTGTTGTCCTTGAGCCAGACACATTCTTAGTACTTGCTCTATCAATAATTTTTTCGTGATTTATTGTAATAACTTGGTGCTCACTTAAAAGATCTGTCGTATAACTAAATGACAATACATTGACTGAATATGGCAATGTTGTGTCTACTTCCGTCAAAAAATTTAATTCAAGAATATTACTAAATATAAAAGCGAAGCGTGCTAACAATTACCATGGCAGGCGTAGTAGTTAACGGTAACAGTAACTAATTCCAGATAGAATACAAACATAATAAAAAAAAAAAATACGTGTGCTCATACGTGCGTGCATACAATACTATGTGATATTTCTAAATACAGTTCACCAATTTATAGGGGGATTTTAGAACACATGCGTTTATAAATCACCTTTCATATCTACTTTAAATGAATAAAAGCAGGGGTCCATCTTCCTCGTCATAGTTTTATATACATGTAAAAACACCGAACATTGACCTTAATCTTAGATTGTAGTTCGTTGGATCAATCATTCATGCAGTTTAATATTCGAGTATGGGATATGTTTTCATGATATTATAATGTACATCTATAGGTAAATCACTTATAGTATTGTGATGAAACTTGATATGCTAACGAATCAACTACTTGCTAGTTATTTTGCGAACTCTGAGCACATCACTTTAAATGACGTCATCAGCGTGCAACGTTAAATGACGATACAAAACGCATCATGGACGTACACACGTCAATTGAACAGCGCAGCTACATAAAAATAGAGTCTGACATAAAAAGAATGCAAGAAAAATCTTTAATGCATTACAAGAAGCTTGCGGTGAATTTTCTCTTTGAAATTCATATTCTCAAGTTAATGAATTTCAGAATGGTAGATACACAATTGAAGACAACCACGGAAGTGGGCGAAATGTGATTGCAACGGATACTTTCAATTGTCGTATAACCGATTCAAACATGGTTGTTTTATATAAAGTCAATTTATCCACTTACTTATATAGTTCGCATATAAGTTCGAAATCACAACGCTAACCTTTTAAACTCACTTTCCTCGTCAAAACTAAACTAAGTCTTAACTGACATGCTACCAGATTCGCATCTACCTTCTAATTGACTGACCTTCCTCTCTTAAAATCTGTGTCTGACTAAATAAACAACTATGCTATGATTGGTCAATTAATTGCTACCCTTCAATTGGTAAGTTTCTTGATCATGAAGGTTATAACCACTCCGCACCCCCCTCCCCCCATCATATCACATAACAGGAATTGGACATCAGTCTGTTCATTCAATTATACGGAACCGTTTAAAAATGCACAACGTTTCCGAACGACCGGTGTCACATCGCCTAACGTCGGATCAAATTGAAAGTCGGTTGACAGTTGCGACCAACCTATTTACGCGTTTCAATGCAGAAGGACGGGACTTTCTTTAAAAAATCGTTGCTATAGATGAGACGTGGATTAGATAACACGAACAAGAGATGAAGCGACAATCGGCCGAGTGGTACACCACGAACTCGAGCCGGTCCAATCATACTTAATGACAACGCCACACCGCACACTTCACAGGATGTGTCTTTTGCGGAATATGAATGGGAAAAACTGGACCATCCTCCATATTCTCCTGACATTAGCCCCTGTGATTATGACTCATTCTAAAGACTAATGAGGAAAATTTGATTCGCTTACATAGAGAAGATTGAAATTGCCGTGGCCGAGCAGGTGAGGGTATATGAGTTCGGTTGCCACCTAGCAACGGGAAAAGAAGATCTGCCGAAGCGATGGACATCGGGCATTGACCACGGGGGATATTACTTTTTCATAATAAACGATTTATGTGATAGGTTACATTATATAATGAATGACCCTCGTAGCTCTAAATAAATTTAAGGAATGGAATTAAAATCCAACTATATAACAAACGAAATGATTGGAAAATATGCTTCAAACACAAAAGCTTCATTCTGATTTTCTCACTGAATAACTTTTACGATTGTGTATGCAATAAGTTAAAATGATTATTGTTCATTCGGTGATAATATAAATAGGCACTTATTCTTTGAATATAAGTATTAATTTCAAAATATTTTACTCTTGTTCGTATAATGTCGAAGGTAATATGTCATGTCAAAAAGCGCAACATAGGACGTTTATTTAATATTATAAATACAAGAGTGTATTTAGTAAAAATACTAATCATCTTTCTCTTGAGTATCTTAATGTCATAGTAAGCAGTAAATTGATAAAATTTTACCAATAAACATATGATTGTGTAATCGTGTATTCCTAACAAAACTTACAACTTGCGGAGCGATTACTAGTCCAGACAGATGCGGAAATTATGATAGGACGATTCGAAGTGGCGTTAATGCAATCGAACCAATTATCATTTTCCACACATCGGAAATGAATCCAGGTGCTACTTAATGAATAAATAATATTTAAGTATAAAGATAACATTATCCAAATACATCAAAAGATCTAGACAAGTTAATTAACTACTCTGGAAAGACAAGGTGCGACGGAAACTAATTTGACAAAACTAATAGTTGCTTCTCAAAGTTGTAACTTTGACATAATGCACACTTCAGATTAATTCAATACGTTGCCATAGACAATAGCAGATATCGGAAATGAGGCGATTCCAATTATAAAGACAGTTAAGTATTTGAAAGGCTAACGTATTATCAACTAACATGTAATTAAATAAAACCATATCCAGTTATTTTAGTCCGTGGAGTCATTCACTTCAATAATATTTTCAAGATGGGTTGTTCCAAAAGTCATTCGTCTGCTATAAAATAAAACTCGTTTCTGGTCAAATAAGTGCACTCTAGTTTTGTATATTAAGCCCGTACATAGTCCTTCATATGTACAAAAAGAGATTTCTTTGAAACCAATTAACAAAGAAGCATTTAATGTCACTTAAAATAAGGACATCTCTGTAGTGAGAAGTATAACTTACAAAGGTCACACTTAATAGTTGAATTTTGTTCATCACAAGTCATCACAAGTCTTAACCCTTTACCCGATAGATACGCGTTTTCCCGCACCATGTCAGAGGGCCTTGGAAAACAGTGCTGGAAGAATTCAGATTGCTCGTCACGAGCAATCTGAACTCTTCCTGCACTGTTTTCCACCCTTTCAGTCAATATAAACATAATTCACCCAATATTTCAAAAGCCGTCTATATAAGAGGTGTCCAATGGCGTCTATATTAGGTGTCCACAGGCGTCTATGTGAAGTAAAAGGTTAAACAGATTTTTACACATATCTGTTAAAACTCATTAAAAGTCACCTTTTAACACCAGTAATGATTATTTGCAGTATGCAGTACGACTAATTCTGCTCTATTCTTTATTGAAGCAAGAAATCACAGCCAATATTAACAATTTTGGCTATATTTCCAACACAATTACATAGGACTCCTTTTTAACGCATGAAGAATGCTACCGTTATAGAAGGAGGGGAACCGTGTAGTGAGACGTTATTAGTCTATTATGCATAAAACCCATTGGTGGGACATGTTTACATAGTACTTGTAATCCAATACCGATTTAGTGTTTATTTGTTAAACGTTATATGAGCATGAAGTAGAAAAACGACATAGGCAGTTTAAAAAGACCTACGACAATATTTCGAGTCAATTAAATTAAATTAATCTTCATCGTTAACACTTCTTGACATAAACAGAAATATGGAAATATCAGCTTCTACACAAACCGATCTTTTGAAATTTGGTATTGAAATAACATGGCGCAATAAAAAGAAAAAATGTACAGTTTCAAACAGTATACATTTATACGCCTCCCAACATTACAAATAGTTAATACTTAGTGAACAAATGTGAAGGCACCATCATTTGAGTTCTGATGAATGCGACTATAATTATAAACATTTTTTTCTTTTGCAAACTGACTGTATCGTTCAGTTTCATCAGATAAAACTAACTCTGGGTCACATTTAACGTCATTTACGTAAACATTAATCTGACAATTTAAAACGCCATATGCAGTTAGTAGTCATGGTTAACTAGCAATAATTGTATGCTTTTGGTGTTCTTCCAGTGACCAAAACACATTGAACCGTTGCATATTTTATATTTAAAATGTAGGCAATACCATAAATGCTAAATATAACAGGTTTGTCAGGGTCTGATGCTTATATTGGATGTTTAAAAACTATTATAATATCCATGGCGACTGTATAGGGACAGGAAGAATATTCAAATTAGCAAGTAGCTCTTTGAAAGAAGGTTATCGTATTACTTCAAAACCTATACACGTATATATGTAGAATTGTCATATATTTTTTATATCTAAGTGGCTTGACAACTTAACATTGATTAAATGATTGAAAACACGATGTTAAAACTACAATGATTATTTCCTTATCGTCTAAACTTATCTTGTGTTTAACAGGGATTAATTGTAGCCCGTGTGGCCTTATTACAACTGATTTTATCAGCGCATATAAGGCATGATACATGTCATAGATAACAAGAACGCATTTGTATGAATTATCTTACGTCCGCTATGGAATATCTGAACGATTGGAGCAATGCCTAGCAGTCAATCAAGTTATTAAAGCCTGAATGTTTATTTCATAATGTGGATTTCTCAATGCATCATTGAACATGTTTTCATGTTAATAAAACATTTAATTGTTTGTCCTTTAAAATGCTGATATCCAAATACCATGAACACATCAATTTGTCAATCTCCATAAACAATTTGTATTATCGTTCCATTGATAATCGCATTAAGTACGCTTACCAGCTATTATTTAATTAGCAAGGCATTGTAAAGGCAAGATAAAACAATATTTAAAACGAATCAATTGAAAACCAAATGTCTCATATTATCATCAACTAAATAAACAAAATATAAATTAATATATCACAATAATTCTCAATAATGTAACCTTAAATAATGTGTCGATTAAGTGTTTAAAAATCATTGTGTGGACATATAATTATATTTTTGTAACACGGACATTGGTTTAAATATACCGGTTAAATTAAACGTTGTCCTCGTTTAAAGCGGCATAACCAGTATCTGAAGATACGAATGGCAAACATATTTGTTAATTATCATGCACTTTATGACTATATACATTTATAACAGCCAATAACCTATAAACACGTTAACACATCGGTTTGTAAATATATACTGATTAGTAGTTATTATATGCAAATTAACTGCTTCGCTGACGGAAATTATCATTGAATGTTTGATTAAGTTTTATGTTTTAGGCCAATTCCGTATCTCTTCAGTATTAGATCGGTCGCTAAACATATTAAAGGTTTACATGAATATATGGACAAATATTTGTTTTTCATTATGTTTCAGCCCTTTTTCTTGGTTATCTGAAGCTGTATAGAAATTAAACAAGAACGGCGATATATATCTAATTTCAAACTTAACCGCTTACCTGGGATTATGTATTATAATCAGTCACTTATTAATTATTGTATTTTATTAGTTTGATAATGCAAAAATTCAACCCAATATAATACTGGTGTGAGATATTTCTACATGCATTTAGTCATTAATCAGGGAGGTTCTAACTAATTGGAACTTTTGATAAATTACACTGTCAAAGATAATATGCAACAGGCACTGAACATTTTTATGGGAAATAAGTGGACATCTAGCCAGCACATATACGCATCAATATTGGGGATATACATTAGCTGTCACCTTAATTGGAAGAGTGCAAGCTACAAGTTTTTAAAGTCAGATTAGTTTTACTTCGGGAGGCAAGAAGAAAAGAGGGTTTCAGTTTAAAGGTAATACTTTGGAAAGTTGGGAAATTATGACGCGTTTTAGTATGGTTTGGTTTTGAGTAGAGATGCTGGTTAACATGCAGTTAGGTTTTAGATAGTAACTGTTATACTTAAATGGAGAACGTGTTTGAACTATGTTTAGAAGCGTGCATATTAGTTAATATAATTTAGTGAAGTTTATATAGAGTTGTAATAAGGTAAGAAATAAATATATATAGAAAGTCCTGCTTTCTGTGTTAGTTGTGTGTGACGTTGAAACAATGACGTTTACGGATACAACCAGTATCAGATTGTGCTATGTATGTTTTCAGATGGTCACAATTTATGCTAAATGTTACAAATATACCATGAATTTATTTAAATAAAATTGTAAAGCACATCGGTTATGACGCTTTAACAAACTCAGATAAAATACGATATAATTATAAAATTATCATAATTATCTGTAGAATAAATATCTCGTGTTAGGAAAATTTTACATAAAACTTTTACATTGCAATATGTGTCAGTTAATTTTACCTAAGTAACGAACTTATCGATAAATAATTATACACAATGTGAGTATTGGTTTATTATTTAAAACTTAAACTTTTATATCATTTATTAATCTGTTTTCAAATTGAATTTCGAATGTCTAATACATATACAGACAAAACATCACTCACTTTTTTAACCACGGCTGATGAAAATCGCACTATTCACGTTAAAGAATTCACATATGTGCCCGCTCAGATATTGATTGGCACCCTTTAAGTATACCCCCTTTTGTTAAGACATAGCTCCGGCTAGCTGCATTATGTCCCACATTTATTCAATATATATATGTGTGTACTATGTGTATGTGATAAAAATTGTTTTAAGTGTCTCATAGGTCGTAATTACGACCGGATATGAAAGTTTGATTGTATTATATATATAACTATTATTGTAACTTTTGTTTGTGACACTCTAATAAAATATAAAAGTTTTAAAGTCATTATATTTCTAAACAAATGTGATAAAAGAATTTACCAGACACTCACCCAAGTGAAAGCAAACAAAGAACCAAAACGCGTTTCAGTAAATCGTATTATGTGCACTCCTATCGATACTAAACCAAACAAATGTGAAGTCTAATCTGGAAGAGCAGTTTTATTTCCCACTAATGATATGTACAGGTGTTTGTAGTCTGATGAATTTATCTCAATAAGACAAAGACAGCAATTAACGTTCAGGAAAACATCATATGTGGACAGACAAAGGAGTACTGTTATCCAGTATTAGGTATTTCACAGAATCCATGAGCGAATATCCAATTGCCGACAGTTAATGTTGATGTGGCGGGGAAAACTATGGAGGCTCAGTAAACCACGTTAAGATTGTAAGAAAAAGAGCGCCCCTAGTTGACTTTCAGTTTGTTACATCGACAAGTTTGAATTGAAATTAAGTTGGTATCCAAAGAAGTTTAATGCACTGTGCAGAGTTTATTCTTCATAACAGAACGAACTCGTATACGACTAGGTATTACGTATATATACATGATTATATTTATATATATATATATATATATATATATATATATATATATATATATATATATAAAGGGTTATTCACAAATAATTATCTTCATATATTTATATATATACATATATATATATATATATATATATATATATATATATATATATATATATAAAGGGTTATTCACAAATAATTATCTCCGTATATTTATATATATATATATATATGAGTGTGAACAGTTAAAGAAATGACACATATTAAAATAAGATAAGAAATGCGTAAACATTTCAATATTGAATACTATCTCCTTGGCGATTTTTATTGTCAGTTGTCCAAAACAAACACTCCCATACTTTCATATTGTTCAAAGACATGTATTTTGTATAATCACGTTTTTAGAACTTTGAGGTCTCATATTATGATTTCAGTTTGCCAGATAATGTACCAGTTCTGTACTAAAATATTATACTAAACATATTAAAAGAGAAAAAAGGTTTTCTCATTCCCTTTGTATTCAAAAATATGTTGAGGCCCATTATTCAGGCTTAACGTCTTGAACAAATACTAACCCTTACCAATAGCCATGTATATTAGTCGTCTTTATACATGTTAGTATATTTTTTATCATTATCTCGATTATCTATTCGTCAACTTTATAGTGAAGTAATGTATTAGTTCACACAAAATGGTATTTCGATTCAAAGCAACACATGTATTTATTTTAAAAAATCCAATAAACCGAAACACATTAAGCTCTAGATTTTCAAACTGCAAGTAAGATCATGCTATTACTTGTATGTATACACTGATAGCACAAAACCTTTTTTGAATATGCGCCAATGTTACAAATTCAATAACAATATATTGATTTAATTTAGTAATAAAAGGAAATTCAGTATTTAGTAATAGAAACAAACGTGTACAATGTCTTATCACTGTCTAATATATATATGCATTTGCTGAAACTCGGCTGATTTAGAAAAAATAATCTAGACTTCAACATGTTAAAAAGATCATAAACTACTAAAAAGTTCTATATTACAATGTTATTTATTAAACGTCCCTTGTATGTATACATTACAATATTGAACTAAACAAGCAGTATGCTGCCAATAATGGTCCAGATAAAAAAAGGATTATCATCGATCTCTGCAGAGGGCTGTGCATTATTCAAATTTGCTCGGTATGGTTCCATGGCAAGAATATATAAAACCACTGTAGCTAACAAATGGCGTTAATATAAAAGTTCATAATTATACATTTTCTAGGTTCATTCTTATTATTCAATGTGTTCAATCTACATTTTATTTTTACATAAATAGCGTTGCGGAGAATGAAAACCACGAATCGGAAATCTGGTGATCTACGACAGTGCAACGCGCTACAAACCATTAATTGAACCCAGTGTCTAGCAATTTATTTTCAATATTAGTAATTGTTAGTTTTAACATGATTTAATCATCGACACAAATATTGTCATCTAATAACAGTGCGATGTGAATTTACCATGAAATAACACATACAACAACCTGGGGTGCATTTTAAAAAATGTTCCTGAACTTATGATACAAATATTGGCTCAAGTCAGGCAGAAAATGATGTATTGTTTTAGATGCAACCATATATGACAATTATAAAATAAGTATAGAAGTTGTCAAATTGACTTAGTTATTTTGTGAAATGCAGTCCTGTAATTGAAATATAAAAAGTAGAACACTGATTAAGGACACTGGTCAGAACAATACTAAACTAAAATAAAGATAGTTAACACATAATATTGCTGTTATATACATATATACAACAATCAGTATTTAAATTGTTTATAATAAGGAAAATACCTCAAATTGCGCCAACGACAGAGTAAAAGGCCACCAATTAAGACAACACAAAGCAACAACACTTAAACTAATAAACTTGATTCAAATGCGGAAACTAATTTATTTCAGATTTGTTTTAAACTTATGACATCATCATGCGGTCATAAAACCGTTTTTAAAAGTTTAAGAGAAAGGTATAATATATTTAAGTACTAGCTCAGTTGAAGGAAACGGATGCATCGTTAAAGAAAATAAGATATAAGATGAGATAAAGCACAAGCACATAAATTGTGCACTATCTTTAGGATAAATCTCTAACGCACAGTCTATAATATAAAAACACCTGCTCTTTTATTGTTATATTGCGTGATGTGTCCGTTCCGACGAAATTTCTTTCAGAAATAATAAATAGATGAATAATGTTCTATGATATTTCAAAATAATTATTTAAAAACAAATGTTTAAAAATATTCATTAAATCTAGTTTTAAATGAAATATCAATTATCATTTAATATATATTTATATTTATTAGTATAACATTGTCTGATGAAACTCACACAACTACGGCTTAGTACAGCTGTTCGTTATAGGCCATTGTCGCTATAGTTCCGAGTTGTCAAGAAATAATGTCAGGCTGAGCTGTTTTGAAAACTATATTTATTTCATACAGTGATAACGTGTATAGATAACATGTAGGTTGTTCCCATAGGTACAAACAATTGCATCCCTTCCCGAGATTTCAACGATACAGTATTTCTTTAAATGCACAATATGATATCATTATTTATAATATTAAATTTAGGATAAAATCAATAGATAATAGCAACAAGATAGATGTCTGGTTAAGAAATAACATATATTCTATACATGTAAGTGTATAGCAAATCACCTACTCAAGATGTTACCACGTGATCGTACAATCAGTTAGAAGTTTATTGAATATATTTTGTATTATACAGTTCAAAATTCAAAATGAGACTAACAAAAAGGAAATAAATTTAATAGAAATTTCAACGATAAAAACAATCAACCAACAAAATGTTCCGCATGACGATGAAGTTGAGAAAATCCGAATATCTTCCGTCATGTGTCTGCTGCTTTGAACACACCTTAAATTTATTAAAAAGGATCTTGTTTTTTCGTTACTTTAATGGTAAATTTCTGGAGATTGAGGTATAGAATAAAAAGTATCACTTTACATTGTTTTGTACAATGATGGGAATAAATTGTATTCATACATATTATGGTGAAAACCATATTGGACACGGCGTCTTGCAAACATAATTTACTTCAATTACCACAATGTACAATTGACTGATAGAAAACTGTGAATGAAAAGTGCTGTTATACAGATATAATATTGTGATTAAAAACATAGTTTACTTCAATTACCACAATGTACACTGGACTGATAGGAAACTGTGAATGGCTTACGTACAATCTAATGCACATGCAATATTTTGTTTCGCTTCCTAAATATACTCCCAACACTTAATAAATATTAAGTGCCGAATAGTTTGCTGCTGTTGGCAAGTGTTTGGTTATATTAAGGACGCGAACATACACTTTTTTGTTTTGTGTAAATGAGTTGAATGACCTAAACTAAAATGCATTATGGTATAAACAGTAAAGGATATAGCGAAACAATGTCATAAACACCAATGGTTTTCAGCAATGAAGTGATTGGGGGGTGGGGGGGGGGGGGTCTGTTTCGGGATGTTTATGTGTGGGTGTGGGTTTGAACATGTATGTGGGTGTGGGTTTGTCTGTGTGTGTGTGTGTGTGTGTGTGTCTGTGTGTCTGTTTGTGGGGTAATAAACTACAAACATTTATATTAACTGGCAAATTCTACCTATTTGCAGTCTAACCATTTCGTATTAATGAGACGGAAACAACATCTATGGAATGTCAAAGCAGCATTCGTACCCATAGAATGTTAAAGGATGCATCAATGATTATTTCTCTGAAGACATTCAGTGTTGATAAGGCGGGAGAAACTCTGGAGGCGTAGTAAATCAAATTTGATAGAGAGAATTGCACCGGGTTGCCTGTCAGTATGTGGCAGAGTTAAGCTTGAATGAAATGTAAATAATATTCCAAGGAACTTTATTAGTTTAGCCTTCTATTTCCTATTTTTATTACGAAGTAAATTACTTAATATGCAAATCACGCTCGAAGTCACGCCGGGAAGAACTAGTATTAAGCACATGTGGAAAAAAGTGTCTAGCTCAAGGACACCACACATAGCAGTGGTGGAGGATTGAACCCACGACCCTCCGATCTTAAGTTCGGTGCTCTACTTGTATACCATGCGCTTCAAATGACCTAATCCACCGTATAATGTCTTTAAACCGCGACGAATTAAACGTTGGTGTAGAGTTTTGGCATTATTGTGAATTGCTAGAGATAAAAAAAATGTATTCAAATGAAATAAACCAATTAATCACAACGTTGAATAATATATTCGCTGGGAAGAATATCTAATTATCATTGTCCAAATACATATATATCCTCTAATCCTTCAATCTACAGAGAACAAAAATCAAAAATATATTCATCCTGCTGAATCGAGCTGTTAGATTATATTGGTCACGCATGATTTCTAGATGTAGATTTTAGGTTGAAAGTATATCAGTTACAGCATAAATATAAAACAAAATAAATAAAATATTCACCATTATATTGAGTACGCAGTCGTTAGGTTGGTTTTCTAAAATATATACTTGTCACTATATTTGGGGAAGGGTACACGATTCTTGCGCTAAAAAGTGTCTCATGTAGTTTGGTTTGAAAAGTTTAATGTGGTTCATAGTGGCTTTAATTTCGTACTGCAGAGGAGTAGAAAAACCTATCAAAGCATATTCTGCAATGAGACATTACTGGTGTTAAAAGTGACTTTTAGAGCATTATTAGTTAATGGTAATAATTGTATTTGTTCCAAAATAATTCAGGGACGTTTTCTTAAAATAAAGCTTAAATAGCAAACACAAATAACATGTCTAATATTTGTGGTAATGAAGTGTTCTGTTAAATTGAATTACATATATTAATTTTAATCCAAAAGAATAAAACAAAGGAATACATATATAATAACTCAACATTTAATTCATTTAATACTAGCTATCAAATTTATACAACCCAATTACCGAGTCCATAGTTCAAAGGAAACGTTCTTTCCGTTCTCATGCTGATTGTCCATTCAAGCTCCATTTGCGCTTCTGGATAAAACTCGATAAAACAACAATTAAATGAACTGTTTATTATTAGACTTTGATGGGCCAATAGACCCTGCTCCCCCCAGGGGCAATTTATTTGGGTATGGTTTTCTTAATCTTCAGGAACAATGCCAGAAATTGAGACATGTTTACGTACTGAGCGTTGGGGCTTTAGTGCGTAACGTACATTTAAAATACGTTACCCTTATTCTTTCATATCAAATTATTGTTATAAATACAAATACAATTAGAGTGTATGTATTCATCCTAAACACTCACTTACTCATAGCAGTTATGTTTTTGTATTAGTTTCTGATATTGTGACATCAAAAGAGTCGGTGTATATTACGTTACTGGAACTACGTTACATAAATAACTCTTTTTTTAAATCAAAATATTACACACAAGCGTAAATTCAATTGATGTAATATAATCCCAAAAGATATACTGGGTTGTGTTATTTACTAGATGCCAAATAAAGTAGAAATGTAACTTTTCTGTAATTGTGATGCTTACGTCTGTGTAATTTACGTTACATTTAGTGATATCTTGCATTATTACATTTCATGTTGATGTATATGTATTACTGTTTTAAATATTTAATGAACAAAATATTGCAGTTTTACTGCATGAATAGTCTGATATAATATGTAATACAAATTTACGTTACCTAAATTGAAATTATAAAAATGCATAGTTTAACATTAAATGAGTCAACAAAATGTCAAAACAAAGTGAAAGACGTTTACATAACGTATATACAAATACGTCTCTGATCAAAACACAAGCAGTTTATACCCAAAATCAATAAATTGTGCAAAGAGATTTAACAAACATTGATAAATAAATGTGCTCTGAGAGTTCATAAACTGGTTACCGAGTGTCTTGAACGCTTGCTAATGAAACGTTTTGAAAATATTAACCCTTGCACTGAAAATATTTCTGAAGATTCACTTACCATGCTATATAATCTTGCTCAAGATCTTACTGAGGATAAATTAGCACAAGTATTGGCATCGCAGCAATGTAATGACTACTTTGAGCGCTACATTGAATTCAAAGAATCCATCAGAAATGGTGATAGTAGCAAAACTGCTCAGAATTTGGTAACGTAACATTGACATCATCCATATGATACTGACACTTATCAAGGCCACTAAGGAAAACAACTTAGAGGTACATATAGCCGCACCTACAGACTGTGTCCTCTGTTCTTTGCGTATGACCACCACAACTATGCCAGATATGTTCCAGTGTATCTGATGACTCTAATGAATCTGGATACTACACATCCAAGGGCCATGGAGCTGCTAAAACGCAACGGATTTAGTGTTTCGAGGTCCTCTGTGCCTAACACCAGAAACCCTGTTGATATAACCATCGAACAGACAATCAACAAACATGCGAAATGCCAAGGAGGTATTATTGGTTTCAGTTGCAATAACTCCGCTGGTGTAAAACTCGTCATTGCAGAGCCAAATATGTCGAGGCAATCGTGCAGGTAACAGACATGGCTTCCGAAGAGGCATCGGTCCATAAAGAACTCCAGCCTGCAAAAATACGAAATAACGAGGCAGATGTCAAGGTCAACAAAGTTCTTGAGGCAATATGTGGTTTTACCAACCCATTCAACATTGAACACTATACCGATGAGCTGTATAGCCTTTCATCAGGTGTACCAGCTAAGCCAGACGTCGCTTCAGATCTGTTGAATACCTCAGGTACGGGCCAAGTAGCAATGAAACGTAAATAACTTAAAACTTTCGCAACAACAGAGATCACAAAAACGCTCAGAAGCACTCAGAACAAAATCACTCAGATTAAAGCAGAACGAAACATCTTCGGGCAACTGGTGCTTCTGTCTGTGCAGCATGACATCGATCTTGAGTTAACACTATCCTTTCCTCTTGGCCCAGTTCCTTGGTTCTAAGCGACAGCTGAGGAATGCCTGTGAAAACTGACAATGCGAAATTGATGCATTTGCTCGAATCAGCCATCGAACCAACAATAACTCACCCACGAGAGGATGTTGTACATGTGTTTGATGGAAATGCGACACTGCAAAGCCTACCTTCAGTGCCTGATACATTCGAAGAGTTGGCTGAGACTATCTTCAATCTGCTTCCAAAACGTGGTCGGGTTGATTGTCACCGATACTTATTACCCCACATCAATCAAATCATTTGAGCGCAAGAGAAGAGGATCTACCCAAACTTTCTTGTTATCTGGTCAAAAATCAAGAACTCCTAAGGACTGGAAGGCTTTTATGGCCAACGATGACAACAAAACCCAATTGTTACGTCTGCTCGTCGACCAAAAGAAAACTGAAAATTATGCCAAAAAGCTTCAAGGTCGACATATCTACTATGTCCTTAAAGAAATGTGTTACAGTCTCTCTTGTCATGACGGTGCTACGGTTGAAGTGCATCCCGAAGAAGCTTTGTTCTCATCTTAAGAAGAGGCAGACACTCGAATCATACTTCACTGTCTACACATTAGAGATAAAGAGCCTGCAACAGTCCATGTCATAGTAAGATCTCCAAAGTACTCCAGAGAAATAAGCAGGACTGTTTTATTTGATACGGGTGTAGGAAACAAGCGACGACTTCTCAATGTTAATGAGATTGCTGAAAACAAAGGAGAAGACATCTGTTCAATACTACCAGCAATTCACAGTTTCATGGGGTGTGACACAACGAGTGCGTTCGTAAGAAGAGGGAAAACAGCTCCCCTAAAAATCGTAGAAAAGTACCCCGAATATATTTCTGCACTGTCTAAACTAGGTGAAGTACACAAATGCACTGATGAATTGCTTGAGGGCATTGAAAAGTATGTCTGCTGTATGTATGGTAAACCAAAGTATACACATGTAAACAAATTAAAATTTGACACGTTCTGCAAAAAGAACCAGGGACGAGGCAATATTCTAGACTCGTATAACAGCATCGACATGAGTTTACTCCCTCCATGAGTCTGAGTCTGAAGAAGATGACGAATTAGAACTTGATAATATGACTGACATGTCTTTGAAGATGACTTGGATACTGACTAGAGTATAATGTCGATGTGTTTTGTTTCTAACATCTGGTACAACGTTGCATGTATTATGTCATGTAAAGTACACAAACTTTAAAGAGTGTCAATATGAACATGTTTTAATAAGTTGTTTATTTTTACTAAACAACTTCTTTCTTCCTTAATTTTCAAATATTGGTAAATTTTATTTGAATAATGATACGTATCTCCTTAATATAGATTCATTCCTTGATCAAGGCAACGTAAATCACAGTTATCTGCATGCAGCAGTAAGTCTGTTTTATATGTAATTGTGTTTGGATGATTTTGTATTAAACCATCAATGCATGTAATATCTTGATGAGCGGTGTATTTTCTAGTCAATATATGTAGTCATTTTATTTGAATTTTATGTAATTCTTTACTGTAGAATTATCATTTCATTATGTAATTTGCGTAGGTAGGGTGTGTTGTTCATTGTCTATCATGTTAAAAATGGCATTATAAATGAGCAAAATATTCAGTCAATGTATCTAGTCTTGTTTACATTAAAATTGATTGTAACGTAGTTTGGGCTTAAGGTAACGTATTATATATACACATTCGTCCCAATATGTAAATTGTTTTCATTAATTATGTAGGTGGTTTGATTTGTTGTCATAAGCTATGTTTAATGTCAAGTAAATATTGTTAATTGACCACAAATACTCAGTGTGTGTTTTCTTCGTTTAATAAAAATGACATGTAACATAGTTTTCTGTTGTTGTAACGTTATATACATGTTATATACATGTGAAACTTGGATAGAGTTGATGGCATTTTCATCAGTATTGCATGTAGCTTCATTTGTTATTAAAAGTTTGTCCATAATAAATGACATATCCTTTAAATGCTTGTTGTTAAACAAACTTAATAACAATTTTAGCAGTAACGTAAACTACAGCATTCTTAGTCATGAAAAAAAATAGATAATTTCTATCTGAAAACAGTTACTTTTATTGTATACATCCTGTAAATTTGAAATAAGACTGCATTCCTGCATTTACTGTTTATTTCAAGACATTTTTTTTAAAGTAAAAAGTATGATTTTTTTTAAAAAATTTTTAGGTAACATATTTTAAAATGCTGTAATTTACAAACGCCCCAACGGCCAGTGCGTAAACATGTCTTAAAATTGTTGTCATATAATAGACTTTCAAAAAATTATAGTCTACAAAATTGCCCCTGGGGGGGGGGGGGGGGGGGGGGGGGAGCAAAAACCATTTCCAGATTACGCTCTATATATTCCGTAAATTAAAATAGACACTGAACATCATGTAACACCTTTTCAACGCTAAAATACAATTCAGTCATTTTTCACAACTGATGTTTATGTAATGATATCAGGTTGTATACGTATTGGCATTGATGACGTTGTTTTGATCAAGAGCGGATTCAGAATGAAGCTAAATACTGGTGGCATTGCACTTTGATTTGTTGAAAATATTTTAAGTCAGAGAATATATTGAAGTTGTTAGTGGAGAACAGACATACAAAGGCTACAAACAATATTTTTGAATATGCTTTACTGTTAAAAACCGCAGTAAAAGTATGAATGAAGTGGGGGAAAACTTCTAATACATTTGTATGTAATTCGACTTCTAGACCGTTTTTATTGTTATTCAATAGATATAATAAAACAACTATCTACCTTTTCAGTGGTTAACAGTTAAATTATTAAATTGACCCAAAGCAGTCTCGGTCAATAGTTTCCTGCTTTGGGTCAATGGTCATTTTCCTCGGATAAATAATTTGAACCAGTGACCGCTAAAAAGGTAGATAATTGTATAATATTCACGTCAATAAAAAACTATGAAAGTTTTATTAATAGCATTATAGTTATCTCTTTTAAGTCATTTTCTTTTTATTAACATCTCTTGCATACGATAACTAAATGTTTCACACATAATAATAAATACAAATGGTGCGTTTACTGTTGATGGTAATGTTACAACATGTATGCTCATCATCTCAATCAACAAAAATGATTTATCAGCAGCATGCATTCGTTCACTAATATGCTTTAGCGCCTGGAAATCTTATAATTCGTACTGTGGAACATTCAGATAATCTAATTTCAATACGCACTATTAAATGATTGCGTCTGCCAATTATTGAAATCCCGGTAAATGTTATCAATAAAACGCTAATTGACACCACGACGTCAGATTGGTTAAATTATCTAAATTGAGACAAGTTAGGAAAAGTTGGGTAATATCAGTTCTAATGTAACCTTTCTGTTACACAGTATTAATATGTAAATCTGATTTATATTATTTGTAACAAAATTCTGCGGAATTATGTGTAGAGAGTGTAAAACAGACTCAGTAATGTCATGTCCTGGAATGCACATCAATGTAACAACACTGGTTGTGCATCGAAAACTAGGATACAGTAATCACACTGGTAGATAGAATATATAGAGAACAATTGCTGTTGTACACAAAGCACTAGCTGCAATATTCCTCCACTTCTGGACATGAGGATGACGTACACGTACTGGGCAAGTAGATTAAGGACATCTGCTAGAGAGTCTTGCATATCGGACAATAATTTCCGCGTGTTTTCGCCGTATTAAACCTACTGCACGCCCTTTTCCTACCTACCCTCCTTCCTCTATGACATAACGCTATTCATAAAATCCTCGCGCTGCGACAAATGCCTCGCGCTATGACGTATTACTGTTCATAAAGTCCTCTCGCTATCAGCAATTCCTCTTGCAATGACATATTCATTGATAAGTACATGGATATCATCGCGCTACTAGAAAAGTAAACAGCAATAAAATACTTTATAAATTACACAGCTAGTGTTGTATATAAAACAAATATATTTCACGGGACAGAGCCTCATTTTCCGTATAAACAGTTAACCCGTTTCCATCCACATTGAAAACTATTTCTAATCTGTTTCAATGGTTCAGCAGTGAAAGTTTATAAGGAATATTTTATAATTGAGTATGTGAAGTAGTGATATAAGTGTTGCTCCCGTGAGAGAGAGAGAGAGAGAGAGAGAGAGAGAGAGAGAGAGAGAGAGAGAGAGAGAGGAGTGACGGAGGGAGGGAGTTTAGTGAGAGATTAGTTATGTGTTTGCTTTCATTGCTTACCTAGTTGGAATTTAAACCATTAGACATGGACGCTACATGATTTTGGACAATTATTTATATTCTGTCATTGTTGATTTTGTCGAATATATGAACAAACAAACAAGCACACACACAGAGATAAAACAGTTGAGAGACTAACATAATAGGTATAGCATTAAAAGAAAGACACACACACACACACACACACACACACACACACACACACACACACATATATATATATATATATATATATATATATATATATATATATATATATATGCATATATCAATCGTACACTAACAGAAAGAATAGCATGTACGCAAATTAACAGACTGTCTTTGCCGTAACATATGACATATCAATAGAGGTTGTGGAATGTTGTAAATGAGGTAGAAATGTTTTAAAAACAAAACAATGTCACGAAACAAATTGTCTTGGGTTTACAGAAATCACACTTACGAATGCTTATATAAAAAAACAAGTGGATGAATTATGTCTCAGACAAATTTCTTTGTCAATAAAAACAGCAGTATAAAATTTAGGATTGTCTCTGGTGCATTTAAAAAGCATTGCTAATGGATATAGTGTCTCTCAAACGGTTAAAATGAAATATGATTGCTTCTATGTAATAGTTTATCAACACCGCTATTATACCCTGGGATTATCTTAAAATCAATAAAATAGTTGCCGTAATGTTTAACATCCTACACAGTATTATTAGAACCATTTAATGCAGTAGTGTGTTTACAAATTCAAGCAGAAATCCAAAACGTCTGCATGTGTTACAATGTTTGATATTCTTTGGTAAGAAATATTGCCACAATTTAAATGCAATGTGTGATATAATTCAACGCGAGAGTGACTATCGTTTCGCCAATTTCTCACGTGGCGTTCTTTGTACAAGTAAATACAATTTAATACACTGCGTTTCGCTTGTGTAACGAAAATGGCGGTCAAGGAATATCGACTTGTTTGATTGACAGCCCATGTCAGGTCAATTACATTGACAGCCCACGTCAGTTTAATTACATTGACAGCCCATGTCAGATCAATCACGCACACGTAAGATCAATAACACTGACAGACCAGTTCAGATCAATTACACTGACAGCCCACGTCAGATCAATTACACTGACAGCCCTCGTCAGATCAATTACACTGACAGTCAACGTCATACATGTATCAATAACACTGACAGCCCACGTCAGTTCAATTACACTGAAGGTCCACGTCAGATCAATTACATTGACAGCCAACGTCAGATCAATTACGCCCACGTCAGATCAATTACGCTGACAGCCCACGTCAGGTCAATTACACTGGCCGCCAGGTCAGATTAATTACGCCCACGTCAGATCAATTACACTGACAGCCCATGTCAGATCAATTACAATGACAGTCGATGTCAGATCAATAACGCCCACGTCAGATCAATTATATTGACAACCCATGTCAGTTCAACAACACTAACAGCCCACGTCAGATCAGTTACATTGACAGCCCACGTCAGATCAATAACACCCACGTCAGATCAATTACACTGACAGCCCACGTCAGGTCAATTACACTGGCAGCCCTCGTCAGATAAATAACGACCACGTCAGATCAATTACAATGACAGTCGATGTCAGATCAATAACGCCCACGTCAGATCAGTTATATTGACAACTCCTGTCAGTTCAACAACACTAACAGCCCACGTCAGATCAGTTACATTGACAGCCCACGTCAGATCAATTACACCCACGTCAGATCAATTACACTGACAGCCCACGTCAGGTCAATTACACTGGCAGCCCACGTCAGATTAATTACGCCCACGTCTGAACAATTACACTGACAGCCCACGTCAGATCAATTACACTGGCAGCCCACGTCAGATCAATAACGACCACGTCAGATCAATTACACCGACATCCCACGTCAGATCAATTACAATGACAGCCGATACCAGATCAATTACTCCCACGTCAGATCAATTACACTGACAACCCACGTCGGCTCAACAACACTAACAGCCCACGTCAGATCAATTACATTGACAGCCCATGTCAGATCAATTACATTGACTTACACTGACAGGGTGCGTGCGAGACAAGTTATATTGTAAACACTTAGTGATGAATATGTATTGTTATTACACAATGTATATGAAAAAATGTCATGAAATGTAAAGGAATACATCAAATTTTCATTAAAGAACGCACTTTGTGCAATACGCAATTTAATTGCATTGATGTTTTAAAAAAAAGTTGAAATAAGTATGCTTACAATATAAGATACAAATAAGGACAAATTCAAGTTGGAGACAAGGAAAAGGTGGTCGAGTGGTTGAGCATCGGAGGGTCGTGGGTTTGATCCTCCGCCACTGCTAAGTGCAGTTTCCTTTGGCACGACGCTTTATTCGCATGTGGTAAGTACTGGTTGAACCAAGGAATATGTCCGACGTGATGATTTAACTGTAAGAACTTGTTTCTGAATCGAAGTAAAATAATTAAGTTTAAACTAAACAAAGGAGAGCCAATTTGAACGATTGTGTGGTGAATACTAAAACATGAAAGCACGTCCGTTTTTATTGTGTTTATGATTCTATATTGTCCCTGTCAATTATATTTCATAACTTATAAAACATTGAAAGTGACAAGTAAACTGTATAAAAAGGCTTTAAAATCTCAATTGTCTACATAGAACAATATAGCACTTTTATTTGAACAACTTCATGCAAATGTGTTTCTTGCGTTTCTAATGAAGGGAATCGGGTTATATATAATTCCTCTGCTTGGTGTAACCTTACACTGACAGCCCACGTCAGGTCAATTACGTATGCACTCTGTCTAGTAGCGCTTGGAAGGAGGTCAAATGATAACGCTAGCCGACGTACTGTCCGTTACTTTGTTAAATATTGAACATTGCTTTATTAAACTTGCTCTTGATTTTTTTTCCGAACGTCTTGGGAATTACTAATACGATGAAATTTTAGTCCCCTTAAACAGTTCATTTGACGCAATATTTAATATATTTAATATCTTATATATTTTATTTTATTAAAACAGTAAACGTTCTAATACACACATCATGCAGTTGTTGATTTTTATTTTGTTTAGTGTAGCTATAAAGCAATAACCTGTTTAGATGTCATCTACTTATGAATGTGTCTTGTCAACGGATATTATTTCAGTCTGTTCCTGCATATCGTCAAAACGATTTATGTTATGGCCAGTAGCCTCAATACCGATTAACATTTCTGTAGACTGAATTAATTCAGTTGTTATACTGAAAACATCAGGTTCTATACGCAGGCTTTAACTATTTATGGAATCGAGTTATGTTTATCAATGTATATTTACAAATAATCAAAATTTGAAAGAGATATTGTTGACTTCAGTAACATAAAATCTACACCAATCTGACAGTAAGTATTTTAATATGAAAACGAATATGATGACACGAAAGTAATTAAGGATGTAATATATAATCCATTTACAAAAATGTTAAATATGATCACAATATATTCAAAGATATTCTTTAAAACGAGTAAGAATGACAGAGCGATAAAGAGATATATATGTACAAAGGTAAAATAGAATTAGATGTAAGTAAAAATAGTTCCTTTAGATAGTTTCAATACTCTTAAATAAGCCTAACATCAACTATGCATTTAAGCTTCTAGTATTGAAGAATACGGTATTCATTGCATGTATGGTTTATGTAAACGAGATAAATTCAAATACAAAGCAAACGTAAACTATAGATAGCATTTTGTATCGAGCAATTTGACATCAATTTGTTGAACATTTTGTAGTCGCGATCTTCTTCATACCAAGTTGCATTGCGATCTGAATTTGAAATATAACACCAACACGTGTTTTAGTTATAACTATAACAGTAACTATTTAACAAAACAAAGACAAAAAAATGTACTCTTATTTTGAGGAAGTTACATACACACGGTAAATCCTTAAGAATGGACAAACATATATTTAAACTTAAACAAAGAACATGCAGTGGAGTATCTGACCCTAAAATGATGTGCAAGCCCACCGAGTTATAGTGGCGTCGGTGAGGGGTTTGGGGACATGGCCCTCTCTCCCATCAGAAAAAAGACTTTCAGGATGCATTTCCTACGCTCTGAGGGCATTTCCAGGAGATATAATGATGCATTCTCAAAAATATATGCAAGCCCGGGTGTTGTGGCCTAAAGGCAGATACGTCACTGACATGTATACCCATTATCAGAGAATGTATTTTTGTTGGATAATGCATTGATCAGAATGAATCTGAGTAGAAAGGCTGTTCTTCCGCAAATAAACATTATCACATGACGGTTTGGACTGACCGTCGAACCAACAACCTCTGCGGCAAGGGACAAGTTGTAATTAGACAACAGCGCACCAGACCACAGTGCCATAGAGGACTCATAACCATATGTTAAATAATTTAGATTGATACTGAGACGATTTTTCAACATTCTTGTAATAGAAACGTTTATTATTTTGTTCTCAACAACACTATCTCAAAAGCCAATCAGATACCATGTCATATTTAATTTATGTATATATAAGTTTATCCACTATTTAGTTTGATGCCTGTAAATTGTATATCACATTTCATTATTATAGAATATGTTATCAAGCAGAGTATACATACACATCGTCTTTCGAGGTCGAATCCCCACCAAGCAACAGTCTTAGTGATGATTGATATACTTTGTCTCATTATCATTCGTCTCCCACCGCTGATTCAAGTGGGAAATTTATAAGGTATCAGTGGAGATGGGGTGTGCTCGTGCACTGGTAACCTTTCAGGAACTCTAGAAACAATGGTTATGTTAACTGATTATCCGTTAGCCCTCGATGGCATAAATATGATGCTTAATATTCAACAAATCAATAAAACCATCGTCATTCGCACTCTATTGTCTAAGATAAAACAACTTTAACTACATGTTAACATGATACATGTAACGGATCAAATTAAAATCAAAATGGAATTACGTGATTCATTTAATAAGTCACAAAATATGCTGTTATTTTAAGCATGCAATGTTTTTAATCTATCTAAGGCGCGTAACTCATGAAATCCGAATACGATATATTAGTTCGGTATGTTTAAATATATATTGATATACGGGGTCATTGAGTATATATAGGAAAGATTTATTGAAAAAAAAGAAGATAATTTTGAAATGTTGAAATACCTTAATATATTCTCTATAATTTTTTCCTGAAAAAATATATATCATCTTAATAATAAAATCTAATAAGACTAAACACACATTAGCTTATACTTTCTGTCATGCATGCCATACATTTACGAAATATAGCATTTCTTTAAAAACTGTAATCCTGCTTGTATTATTTCAATTTCATAACATTAACACTTTTCTAATGTATAGTTTCGTGAACATTTTGTCAAAGTTGCACTAAGTCTCTTTTAATATCAGATTGAGCAAGTGGGGAAAAAGTATTTTTTCTTTATTCCCTGGTAATACAAAAATGACAGTAGTTGTGGTTGAAACAAAATAATTTCCCACAGGAACGTCTCTTAACATGTTTACGGATGTAAAAGAACGTGACAAGTTATATTCTCGGAGACAGGAAATTATAGATAATTCAAATCCAATACATACCGTAATCAAAATGTGATAACATTATCTTGAAGCCCGGGGAATGGAGGAAGAAATAATGTCCATCAATCTAACAACTATACGACATGAATGTCATTGCTGAATCTGAAAATAATGAAGTAACGAGACCTTTACATTAGCAAAATTGTCAGAGTAGTATATTAATGCACGTAAAGGACTTTAACGCTCGTAAAAGTTAACTTTATTAAACAAGTTGTCAAATATACGAGGTATGTCCCAAAAGTAATAGGACGCATTTAGAAATATGCCTTTTAGTGTTTCAATCCAAACAAAACTTGGCATGTAAAATTTTATATATTTAAACTATAAGCATGCACAATTTCAATATCGTACACCACTATTTAACATTCATTTCGACAAGTCAAAGTGTATCTGTAACAAAGTACGGGGGAGTTTGATGTTACTTGTACGACGTCAAGTTGACATTCAAATGAAAGTCATTCATTTTTCGATATATGAACCGCTGTGCAAAACACACTTTTTGTGGTACTGCACCCACTTCTGGTACATGTCACGATACTATGATGACTCATAGATCCTAACCACAGAATGTACACTCAGGCACACGGCCCGGAGGAACTAAATGCGCTTTTCACGAAGATCTGACTTAAATCCCTGGAAAACCACACAAGAATTCGGTCGTCCAGATCGCTTACGGCCAGTTACTTTTGACTCACCATTGAAAACACGTTTGTACCACCAATAGATAAGACTCCAGTATATGCCTTCTGTTAAAGAGTTTTGTGAAATAAACTTAAGAGTATTCTGTGGGGCCAAAAAACACCCAACACAAAATTTTATCACACTCCAAATTCCCACTCTAGGCGTGACGTCGTCCATTTTTGTTAATATACAAATTCGCACTTGTTATTTCAAAAGTGCCAACAATATTCAAATGTTTATCGATAACTTCGAAATTTTAAACGACATTTGCGCATGATATGAAATTACGCCAACTGGTATTTTTGTAACATTTGGCACAATATTGAGGAACTTGTCATCTTTCCAAGACATATTGTTTTTTTAAATGGCATCTAATTTCAAAGTACCCGTACTTCTAAACTCGCGTTACTATGGAGCCTTTTGCATGAACTTAATAATGACTAAAGGTTGATTTGATGTTTTATGACAATAGAAGATGTGTCGATAACCATTGATACCACTGTTTGCATGTAACGCCCTTAATACAAAAAATTACAGAGTCGTCCTATTACTTTTTGGACATACCTCGTATAGAATGAAATTCTCTGCAGAGCATCGCATATTCGTTACAGTTATATAGCTTTGAGCAAAAACAATCTGAGTTGCATTCTATCATGTAACATAAACATGTATATTTAATATATATTGTTCAATTCATTTCTAATAGGAGCAATAATAAATTGTAGTTCCAGGTTTCTGTCAGTGTTTGTACATGTATGACGACGACGTATCGACATAACATCATTTTCGATGATTTATTGATTTCAATCAAATTTTCAGGCAAGTCTAAACGCAGGTCCACAGTGTGCGTGCGAGAGCCAAGTTATATGGTAAACACTTAGTGAGAAATATGTATTGTTATTAAACAATGTATATAAAAATGTCATGAAATGTAAAGTAATACATAAAAGTTTCATTTAAGAATGCACGTTGTGCGATACGCAATTTAATTGCATTGATGTTTTAAAAAAAAGTTGAAATAAGTATGCTTACAATAAAAGATACCAAAAAAGGACAGATGCCACTTGGAAACAATGAAAGGGTGGTCCAGTGGTTGAACATCGGAGGGTCGTGGGTTTGATCCTCCGCCACAGCTAAGTTCGGTTTCGTTTGGCACGACACTTTATTTGCATGTGGTAAGTACTGGACCAACCAAGGAATATGTCCGACATGATGATTTAACTATGAGAACTTGTTTCTGAATCGAAGTAAACTAATTAAGTTTAAATTAAACAAAGGAGAGCCAATTTGAACGACTGTGTGGGGAAAACTAAAACATGAAAGCACGTCCGTTTTTATTGTGTTTATGATTCTATATTGTCTCTGTCAATTATATTTCATAACTTATAAAACATTAAAAGTGACAATTAAACTGTACGAAAAGGCTTTAAAATATCGATTGTCTACATATAACAATATAGCACTTTAAATTTAACAACCTCATGCAAATGTGTTTCGTGCCGTTCTAACGAAGGGAATCAGGCAATAAATAATTCCCCTGTTTGGTGTAACCTCTCTTGTTTATATGGTCATTTGACAATTGATCATCGTGTTAAAGTGTTACGTAATAGTCATTCAACGTTAGGCAGAACACGACTCAGGGATTTCGGACAAATCTAGAATTGAATTTTTGTTAATGTTGTGTTTTTAATAAAAAAAAATCCAGGATTACATGAAAATGAATATAGAACTGATCTGTCATTCAAGAAGGAGGACGTTGAGATGCCCTGAGAAGCAAATTACGTTGTATTCGAATGACAAATATCCATACATGTATAGTTTCAGTAAATAATGTGTATATTTGATAATTGTATGTTGTTGATATTTGTATTTTAAAAGAAACATCGACTGTGGTGTTTGATGGTATTAGAGCTGATATAGAAGATGTAAAACAAGTTAAGTCAATTCGGAACATTGAGATTACACTAGAACATCGTTGACTCGAGCACGGATGGCTGGAACACCACACATAGATCGAACCACAGGTTCCGGCGGAGTTCATATGTAGATGTATATACACGTATTGTGTTGATGTTGAACGATACATGGAACAAACAAACCTTAAGCTGAACTAGTTTGTCCAATCCCGTCGGGTTCAAACCATCAAAGTTCTACTATATAATAAATTGAATGAATTTATCTATGTATCTTGGCATTGTTTCAGTTTTTGAAAAGCAAGGGGAACTTTTTTATCTTTTGTATACGTATCGCCCACAGACAAAACTTCCACGTAAGTACAGTTCGTGTCAACAGCAAGACATATCATATTATGTGTAGCGTGATATAAGGCCTCCATGCCATATAATAATAAAGACATGATGAAATTAATACATTATTAATATAAAGCACAATTCATTTGATATCAGTTGTAAAGAGTAATACTTTATATAAGATATATCGGTTATTCAAATTATTGAATATTTGATTATCATTTTAACTCATGTGTGCTGTTCGTGTTTTCAGATGAATAACAATGTTACATGTAAAATGGATTTTTTATCACGAATCTCTGTGATTTAACTGTAAACTTGATTTAATAAAAACTATACTACTGGCGAACCCGTCACTATCAGACTATGTGCAATTATAAATATAATGTACACTATTAATACCTTTAATTAATACATTATAGACTTTTACACATTTTGCGTTTGTTTTTTGTTTGTGTGTTGTTATTTGAATTTGCTCAATATGATGCAATTGATTTGCTTATTGTTATTAAAATCGATATAAACAATCAATCAAATAGTGTTGCAATGTTGTGTTACATTGTCTTTTTTCTGGTGTAACTTAGTTGTAGTAAGACTGTTTATATCAGAGTGATTGATTGATTTGTTGAATAATTAGCGTCATTTTTATGCAATCGAGGGCGATCAGTTAAGCTAACAACTGTTTCCTGGGATCCTGCAAGGTTAACCAGTACCTGAGAACACCCATCTCCCAGGTACAGTGTAACTATTTACTTTCCTACTTGAATCAGCGGTGAGAGACGAATGGTAATGAGACACAATGTCGTATATTAAGGTAGTGGGACCGTAATGGGCTATATTTCAAATCTTTTTAAGCCTTCTATTTTTATTAACTATATTATATTACTGTTTTTTTCCGAAATTTTTAGAAACTTTTATCGTTTAAAAAAAGATATCCGCATTTACTTTACCATATCCCTTTTTCAAAAGGCCGCAAAAAAATACAAAGTCCAAATTAGGTTAAATTGCTACAATTTTATTTTTTTAATTTTCAATAATTATTTTTACATTTTTCAGTATCAGTGTATTCTAAAAGCATATGTTTAAGAAAAAAATATGAGCATGCAACATTAAATTGAAAAAAAATAATCTAAAATGAACTCATTTGTATTCTAGCGGACAGGAGAATCCATTTTTTTATAGCTTTGAAAAAAGTTGTTCTAATATAAAAGTGTAGAAAATCCATTCTACTATTGGGGCATCAATCCTACATGATTATCTTTTATATATTTATACTATTCCACATATAATTTCAAAAGATTAGGAAGTTTTACTATCCGTTTTTTTCTCAATATTATTTTTAATATTTCATAATCGGCACTTCTATAGGAATAAATGTTTATCTTGAAGGTAATCTTAATGTTTCCAAGTTTTTATACAAAAACTATAATGACAAATATTATTGAAATAAAGATGTTCACACATTATACGGAAAAATAGCATAAAAGCAATAATATGCACTTTTTATGTTAAATTGAACATGGAATCAGAAACCCACCCACCCCTACCCCATTACACGGATTCATTCTCGTACTTAAACACTTAAATTATTTATTTGCGAGTAGTGTCAATTTCAAAACAAACATAGTATGACATAAACTATTAAAAAGAGTCATTGTTTTAAATATATAGCCATCTTTGATATAACCTCATCTAATACTTCTTTGCTTTGTTGACCCTTGGTACACATCACCATTTTTGGCAGGAAATATGCCTCTAAGTCCATCCTTACCAGAATGTTAATAAATTGTTTTCATTTGGAGTGAAACTGTAGGATAGGAGCTCTTTCGGTGTCATCTATTTGAGGAGTTGCCCAAGTGACTACGAATTGGCATTATGTGCACTGTAGCTGATATCGCACAGCAATTTTACAAGGTCTTCCTGTTTATGTGAATGACTTGGAAACAGTTGCCTTAACACTGTTACGGAATAATTAATCCTGATTCACACTTGGAAATTTCTCTGTATTGTTAGTACGTCATATACCACTGGATAATAAAATCAGCTTCCATTGTAAGGGACTAATATGACTTTATATTTCTTTTCCAGTCAATAACAAAGTTTCTTTATAGCTGTTTGAATGTCGACTGGTTTCACACTATTACCATTGGCTCTCATGGTTCCAGAATCGGTCATCAATATACTAGTAACCTTCTGATGGTATAGGCAATCCTGGTCTAACATATGTGGCAAATGTTTGTGAAAACTTTACTTCCACTGCAACTATCATAGATGTAATGTGTTGCATCAGTCCACCACGTACTACAAATACAGAATAAAGTACTGTTATCATTTTAGACTGCTTTGAGATAATATTTTTAAGGGGTGACTAATAATTGAATATTATTATTTTCTGTTTATCATCTTCGTATGTCATTTTTTTGCTCATCCTAATGTCCAAATATGACTGACCTCACTGTTTTAAACACAATTCTCAAAATACTCAAAGTGAAGCGGTAGTGTAGTGGATAGTGTTGGCAGTTCACGCCAGATATTGTGGGTTTGATCCTCAGCTCGATCCAGTGCCTCTGAAAAAGCAACACGCAGGACTGGTTCTACACGGGAAGCGGACTCAAGAGCGCTTAATACGCTTAATAAAATCTCAGACTTTTCTTCACAATCGAGCTCAGATAAGTTAGTATAAACTAATTCAATTCATTAAAGAGGGTTTGTCATAAACATGTAGCCCGGAAGTTTTGTATTGATAGTTCAATATGAAACTAAATATCTACACAGATGTAGCTGAATGCATTCGATAAAAGAACATATGGCAGAGCTATATGACAGATAATGGGTATCTAGTCCTGGTTAAACCATTGCATATCTGAAAAAAACATGACTATGTACATCAAGGACTTGTATAGCTCTATATAATTCCTTGTGTACATGTAAAGGCATCAATACAATTGTTATGTTAAAAACAGCGTTAAATTCAATGCAATTAATAAATTATAAATTAATAAATACATACATGATAAACTATCAAAGTCTTGTGTGTGCCATTCAGCGTCTACTGTACAGAACACTGCACTTTTTGCCCGACTGGAAAACTTGGCTTACTCTGTGTGTTGACCTGACAGACCTCCAGACAGTAAAGAGCCGACAGTGAATCGCTGTCTTCAGTGTAACTGGATTACTGAAATCAACATACACATCATTCTAACTGCAATATATTTTTTCTTGTATCATTGTATCTACATGTATATAAAAACAATTCTTACTACTTGTTTACATTTTAGTTTTATGTATGTTGTTGATATGAGACAATGTGTCTCATTATCATTCGTCTCTCACCGCTGATTAATGTTGGAAAGTTATCAACTACTTTTGGAAATGGGTGTACTCGAGTACAGGTTTAGCTTACAGGATCCCGGAAAGAGTGGTTAGGTTAGCTGATAGTCTGTTTGGTCTCGATGGCATGAGAATAATATTCAATATATTCAATCATCAATCAAAGTCTAGCAAAAAAAAAAAAAATATATATATATATATAATTATGTATCTCAGCATTTTTTAAATTCTGGATAATTGAACAGTTTCATCGCAACAAATCACTATCAGTTTTAATAAAAAAAAAACAACGTTATACAACAGACATTCATCAATACTATCTTACCTGGTCTAGCTTTTTGTTGGCTGCAAAACAATGCATTCTTTTAGATCTTTGATGGTGTGTTTATGCCATAGGCAACTCTGTTTACATGTCCACCGTCACAGTTCTGACGCACAACATACAAATATTTTGTCCAGCAATGCTATCATAAGTAACTGGTACAGCACTAAGTATGCATAATTGACAACGTTTTAGGTATGACAACAAAACTTCGAACACAACCAATTTTCAATCACTTTTTTCCAACGCGCTTTGTCGATTCTTCATTTAATATTGATACGCTGGCTCTGACACATTACAAGCAGTCTGATTGCTATATTTGTGATCAATATTCCAACCAATCGAAGGAGACTGATTTTATTTCTTTTTATTCAAACAAAAACATCTTCGACGATCGCAAAAATACATTTTTGCTTACAATCTGAAGTGAGCGATAAAATGATATTGAAAGCAATTAAACAAAACAGGATATGGGATTTTTTGTTATGAAATAAAAAAATATCTATACATTATGTAATTTATTAGTTTATTCCGATCTATACCGAGATGCTCCGAAATCGTTATTGAGGATACCGACATCACACTAAAGTTAACGAGCCCATTGCTTTCCTACTACCTTAATCATCTTGGAGACCGTTGCTGTGCGGGGATTCGAACCTACGACCTGGGATTGATCGTCAGACGCGCTGCCGATCTTCGGTCCTGGCTCATTTATAACATCAGAAAATGAATACCGCTCAAATAAATATCAAGAGTAAGACATCAACAATTTAAAAGTGTGAAATATAAATGTTTAATGAAATAAAATGAGATAATGAAACCGTATATTGCATCCAATAACTGTTCTGACAATATTATTGCAAACAAAGTGACGATACTCAGGAGATACATGAATGTACAGACCGGAATTCTTGTAATATGAAATAAGCATGTGATTAAAACAACTTCACACAATCGTGTTACTTTTCATCAAATACACTTTTAACTTGATAAATAATGGAAACTAAATCGAAATACGCACGCGCTTAGTTAAATTAAAACATACTCCATTGTATACGGCACATTAGTTTTATCCAATAAAAAACAAAAACATGGAATGTCACCTTTAATTTGAATTAAACAATTAATTGTGCATCTAATTATTGATAATTTATTGTTTTACTTAGCAAGCTGATTAAGCATTAAATGTTAATGTTTACATGGACACATGTATATAAACTATAATTATATAGAATACAAATATTTATCAAATTAAGAAGATAAACGTCTTAATTTTTTTTTTATATTGTATTATATTCACCGTAGAACAATAACACAATACAAAGTACATAACCAATAGGAGAAACGTAGTCGTATAAGAACCGCAGTAACGAAATCAATATTAATATAATCAACATAACCAATAATCACAATATGAAGCACGCCAAGTAACAATTTTAAAAAAAAAATGTGTACAACCAACATCTCTCTTCGTGATCATCATATCATAAAACAAAGACAGGGTCAATAGAAGTATCTCCGCCCGAATGACACTGAAATGCAAGGCAAATACACATAAAATAAAAGTGATTCTCTACTCAGATATACTCGATAATTTATTAAAGACAAGAGCAACCCCCCCCCCCCCCCCCCCCCAAAAAAAAAAAAGTAACGTTATGATAAGGCGGAGACAAAGACTGCTTAAATGGATATCAGTTTGTGTGCCTTGACTGTTCTAATATTTGCACAAAATATAGATTCATCAATTTGTTCTTCTCAATGCAAATATATAATAATAAGTGAACCATTTATCCTAAGAGCAATTTTAATAATGATGTATATTGGACTGAACAATATACGATACCCCACTTATCCAATCATTATCAATACTTCATAATACACATTTTTGAGTTATTACTTGGTAACTTCAATAAAAGTTCATTTTTAAGACATGATTCATCTTTATTTGTCGTTGTGGTTTCAAATTTATAAGACCTATGCAAACTATAACATATTAAAATCCTGCAACGCGTAATGGAACTGGAAAGACGTGATATAGCATAATGTAAAATGTTACTTTTTGTCAACAAATAAAACATATTTTGATGTTAGAATAATGATGCATTAATGAGTTAAAGCAGACATTATAGTATTATTATGATATAACGATCAAAACAACAACACATGAGCATACAACGTAAATATAGTTATTACCACATTGACAAACAAACAGAAGAAATGACAACATCAGGTAACGCATTCAAGCAGGTGAAAGAACATTCGCTTCTTAAATCTAATTTACTGGGGATTCAAACTTCACTCTTTCCTCTGGCGTTACATCACAAACAAGAATGACTAGCATGTAGCCTTGACATGTATTTTCTATACGCTCGTGCATACACATATATTATAGTCATGTAAAATACGCAGTTTTTATTATCAATATAACGATACTTTAAGCTGATAAAAGATTATGCAACAAATATTTAAATGACAAGATGTACTGCTAATGCGTATATCTTTTAATCAAGTATAGTTTTATAGGGTTTGTGTATAGTGTGTTTAAATGTGCAATAGAAATACAAATAATGTAAAGCAAGAGCTCTTGGTCCAGGGTGTAGAGCAACGGAACCAAAATTCAATCTACCGACACAGCTCCATGAGTCAAACACTTTATCTGTATATGTTGAGTACTGGTTCTGCCTAGGTAGACACTAACTGTGATTCCTTTAAGTTGTACGAACTAGTTACACAACTGAAGTGAAATTGACCAAACTGACCAAATGATAACATGAGAATATGAGAAACGACGTTTTACTTTTTGTTTGGTGGATTAACATTCAACAAAGAACGTTGCTTTTGTTCCCCAAACATAACCATTTATTACGATAGAATGACATTAGACAAAAACAGTTCGTTGGTATGAAGAATCAATATAAAAGTTTACTTTATCACTTTTATTCTTAAGATTAATTGCTACCAGGCACTCCACGTCTGAATGCTGGGATTGTATGCATCTTTGTTAACCATGAAATGAAGAAATAAACTTTCGACCAGTCTGTATTTGTTAGCAAGACGATCGCTGGATTGGACTACATATTAAAATCCTTTGGCAGCCAGACAGTTTATAATGGGATTCTGATGCCATAGGGGATACATAGAAGGTTCATGCTCTGTAATGGATCTGACGTCTGTATATTTTCGGTCCATCCAAATAAAAAGTGTTTGAGCAACATAAGATATATGAGCTGACATTATATTATATTGATATACAACAAAGCAAGGGAAATAATTTACATTTTTAAATTCATTGATTTTGTGCAGGTGATATGCATTTTCCTTGTTATCTGCAGATATTTTCCAATAAACCAATTCCAGCAATACAATATAACAAATCATTCAAGCCATAATGAGTCATAGTTTACATATCATTGGCACAAATTTAAAAACAAGTGATGTATTTATTGCGTTCAGTGTTTATCCAATCAGGAATATTCTAAAGAAAGTATACTACTTTCAAAATATTCCCCGTTATGCGCATGTGATAAAGGGATTTTCAGTCTATAAAATATTCTTATAATAAGTAAATCAATTATAAGAATATCAAGTTAAAATATGTTGCTGCATATATTTAATCGTTACATAAACGCGCTGATTAAAAGGTCTAATGACCTTTAAGATAAAAAATATATTATGTTAAAGTTATGCATCATATCGTGAACCTACACAGGTTTTAAGTATAAACTACATGTGACATTTTATACCTTAGACGCATGAGAATTGTTTACACTGATATAACGAAATGTAAAGACAATTCATGTGTGACACTGATAAATTACACATATTTACGTGATGGTACAATTCATTGTGGAATTTTTACAAAATGACCAATGGCACATGACACAGTAGGGGTTAATAAAATGTCTACTCTAAATAATATCACAATTTCATCTTCTTGACAGGAAATGACTACAAGAAATACAAGTTATTTTAAACAAGTAAACATTCGGTTCGAAATACTCTACTTTTATTAGCTGAATTAAAATCTTCAACAATTTTTTACATATAAAGGTACTTTCGACCCCGTGTAATGTATATTCTTCAACATCCCCGTTCGGGTGTGTTAAATTTTACCGAAAACGCTAACTGTCCACGGTGGCTCTAAATGGAACTCTCCTTACGCGGTGACTTTTACTAGCTATGTAGGTTCTCGCTGATTGCCCTTGCAAAGTCGTCTATATGACAAGTGACTGCCACATTCGTAGGACTATGTTCTCACCTGATGACATCGAAGCCTACGTATCTGTGGTCCCCCCAAAATTTCGTTATTGCATGCTACGCAATAAAAGCGATGGTTTGGCGCAGATGTGTTCAAACCTTAAAACACTCCTATCCAAACTAATATGGTGGCACGATGGAAGTGACCTTTATCTTGTATGTTAACTTGTAAATGACAAATACATTTTAACATGGAAATATGCCCAATGCCCTTAAACCTTTAAGTTGTAAGTTAACTTTTCTAAATGAAAAATGGATTTTGGCCTGGTGAACAATTATAAAATCAATTTATTTCGAGTATTGATCTGGCATAAGCTGATTTACGTGTCACAGACAACTTTAACTTAAGGGGGATAATGTTGTTTGTTTCTGTGTACTAGAGAATAAACAGGTTAACACAATATAGAAACGCTAAAACAACCTTCATTCAATTATTTACAATAATTTAAAAACGAACAATATTATTATGGGAACAGTCAGTGATTTTATCGATTTTATTTGACGTATATGCATTTTTATCAATTCACTAGATTGTGTTTGTGTTGTTAAATAGCAATCCATGTGGGTAATTAAATTTCATTGCGTCCAATACATACTGACCTAAGGATCACATGACTGGAGATGTGTCACGTGATCATTCGTCAGCGATTTTGGGTAACTTTGTTTACTGCGCAGAAAAGCTAGAGACTAATTTTACCAAATATTCGTTATTGTCTCTGTATGACGACATAACCTGGTGTGTTATTGGATAAAGGGAGTGTTAGTGTTAACATTTGAAGTATTCCTTTCTCGATAAAACTTTTCTGCATGTGTATTTGTATTTTCCTTTGATCTCGAGACAGAGAGAAAATGGCCGGATGGCAGCCTCGAATACATATTGCTTTGTTTGGTCATAGTTTTGTAAAACGTCTGAAATATTTTATGGAACATGCGGAGCACAGTTTTGACTTGCATGGATAAAACGCCGCTGTTGATATGTTTGGGTTTGGTGGATTACGGCTGAAAAATGATGAACATCGTCGCATGCACAAAGCTGACAGTAACTTGGCGTCTTTGGACATTTTGGTGCTTGACTTGGGTTCCAATGATTTGTGTGACCAGTCTTACCACCTTTCCAATGCTATTGGCTATCAACGCTATTTCGTAGCGTTCTTGACTGCATTTTACGCCAGTTAAAGTGGTATGTTTTTAAAGAATATTTGTATTTACTGGGCTTGGCTAAGAAGATATTGGTATATATCCTTTCCCTTTTGGTAATCATTGTCCACCTTGGTATAGGTGAATGGTTGCAGCCTCTGTATAGGCTGTCTCGTAATACATGATATTTGAGTATTTATCTCCACCTTGGTATAGGTGGATGGTGTAGCAGCATCGCTATAGGCTGTCTATTAATACATATAATTTTGAGTAATTCTCTCCACCTTGGCATAGATGGAGGGTGTGGCAGCCTCGATATGGGCTATCAAGTACATGATCTATTTATTTTGGTCACACATTATTTTAAGTTATAAGCTACACCTTGGTATAGTTGAATGGTCTGGTAGCCTCATTATAGGCTGATATTCATACATAATACTTTGAGTAATGATCTCCACCTTGGTATAGGTGGATAATGTGGCAGCCTGGGTATGGGCTGTCAAGTGCATGATCTCTTTATTTTGGTCGCGCATTATTTTGAGTAATCAGCTCCACCTTGGTATAGGTGAATGGTGTGGCAGTCTCGGTATTGGCTGTCTATTATTTACATATTTTGAGTACTTATCTCCACCTTGGTATATGTGGATGGTGTGGTAGTCTCGCTATAGGCTATCTATTTATACATGTTATTTTGAATAATTCTCTCCACGTTGGTATAGGTGAATGGTGTGGCAGCTTCGGTTTAGGCTATCTATAAACACATGGTATTTTGAGTATTTCTCTCCAACTTGGTATAGATTGATGGTGTGGCAGCCTCGCTATAGGCTATCTATTAATACATGTTATTTTGAGTAATTCGCTCCACCTTGGTATAGGTGAATGGTGTGGCAGTCTCGGTTTAGGCTATCTATTAACACATGATAATTTGAGTAATTCTCTCCACCTTGGTAAAGGTGGATGGTGTGGCAGCCTCGTCATAGGCTGTCCATTAATACATGTTATTTTGAGTTATTCTCTCCTCGTTGGTATAGGTAGATGGTGTGGCAGCCTCGGTATATGCTGTCTATTAATACATGTTATTTTGAGTAATTCTCTCCACCTTAGTATAGGCGGATAGTGTGGCAGCCTCGGTATAGGCTGTCTATTAATACATGTTATTTTGAGTTATTCTCTCCAGCTTGGTATAGGTGGACGGTGTGGCAGCCTCGGTATGGGCTGTCAAGTACCTGATCTCTTTCATTTGGTCATACATTATTTTAAGTAATAAGCTCCACCTTGGTATAGGTGAATGGTGTGGCAGCCTCGGTTTAGGATATCTATTAATAAATGATATTTTAAGTAATTATCTCCACCTTTGTATAGGTGGATGGTGTGGCATCCTCGCTATAGGCTGTCTATTAATACATGTTATTTTGAGTAAATGTATCCACCTTGATATAGGTGAGTGGTGTGGCAGCCTCGGTGCAGGCTGTTAATTCCATGATAAAGTTATATGGGTAGTGTTTTTTTTATACATATAACCGCATTGGTGATGTGAGTGGCGTGGCAGCCTAGATATGAGCTGTCAATTATAATTCTTTTGGCTACACTACTGTTTACGAAATAAGCTCCACCTTGGTATATGTGATAGAGTGGCAGCCTCAGTACAGGCTGTCAATCACATGGTATGGTTATAGGAGTAGCTTTGCTTTTGTATAATTATCGCCACATTAGTTAGGTGAGTGGTGGTGGCAGCTAAGGAATGGCATGTCATTATATTTTATGTTCTATTTGTTGCAATGCATAATCATTTGAATAATTATCTCCACCTTGATATATGTATATGTGGTTGTTGTGTGTAGCCCTGGTACAGGCCCGATATGGAATCTCAATGGCACACTCCATTGTATTCTATTTAAGCACCGCTTCTCACACCTGTCTTGTGTGTCTTGTGTGTTATAGCCTCTGTGTGGGCTGACAATTCTGTTATTATGCTAGCACTAGGGTTAAATATTAAGCTACCCCTTGGTAGACATGCTTCTACACATTCATCTACACATTGCTGTGATATGTGTTGTGTTACAGCCACAGTAGGGGCTGTGCTTGTCATCATACTTATATTGCTCTTAGTACCCTTTACGTTCACCTTGACATACAGGTGGTTTATTGTTGCAGCCATGTTGTGTTGCTGCCGCTGTTATGGTGGCTGACATCTGCTTGCATGGCTATTTTGGCTAATTGTCAATTTCGTTCAAAGGTCGACATGTTTAAACGCCCTAAACGACAGTCAGCGAAGGCGCAAACCGCATGATCAAGCAAACAGGCCAAAACTGTTGTGAATGGTGACGACCGTATGGACTCATTTATCGATGAGGTAGTATTACGGATGCACGGAAGGGGCCTAGTGTTGCCTGCCTCAAATGTCTCCAACGATGTTTCTCGCGATCCTGTTGTTGATATCACTTCAGCAGACAGTTTGATTCCGTCAGATACGTCTGCGAAAACATCTGCCACAGTCATTTCGGTGGACACAGTCTCCAGTTCACTTTCAGCTGCAACTCCTGCATCTTCAGCAGTATATTCTACAGGCTTATCAAAGCGTCTGCTGCGTTGGAACAGTTCAGTACCTGCAATACTCCTGGTGCCTTTATATCAATTTTAAAACGTGTCAAACAAACTGTGTTCTTCTATTTGATCAGACAAGGTCATTGACTTGGCGCTACTATTGCTAGGCCAAACGAGCGAAAAAATGACAGTCCGTGTCACTGAAGGCGGTGCTTTGCAGCTCAAAAAAAAAACAAGAGCGAGGACGCTAGATATTCGTTTGTGGCAGACAGCTTTCAATATTTTTTTATGTATGTCAAAAAGCGCCCAAATAACATATCGGGCTTGCTTGCTGATGTGACTCTTGGTAAAGAGCTGGAACAGGCATATGACCAGCAGGCTTTTCTGTACTATGATCAGCAGTTTCGGGAACAGCGGCAGTTACATGGTTTGCCTTATGGTGTGATATGCACCAAAAGTTGTGGATGCGTGCCACAACACTTCACTCTTGCAGGAGTACTTCATCATTCCCTATTCCAAAACGGAGCTGTTTTGCATTTAATAGACGATCTGGTTGCAAGGCTAGGTATTGTCAATATCGACACAGATGCCAGTTGTGCAGCAGTGGGTTGCATACTCGATTTTTGCATCGCAGTCCTCAACAGAAACCCAGCCCTGTTCCTCAGGGACAGTCTCAGCGTCATATTCAACCTGTGGTTTCAGTAAATAAACGGAACAACCAGCCCTTTCGTGGGCAACGGCATAGGTGGCCCCCTACCAACGCCAGTTAAGCATGACAATTTTGACTGAATATGACCATGAGGAAAAGGTATATCTCTGTAATAGTTTTAAATATGGTTTTCGATTTCCTTTTACAGGGGCTAGGTCATCATGCCTTGTCGACAATCATAGGTCATGCAAAGATAACCTGTCAATCGTGTATGATAAAATTGATCAGGAGATTCAACAGCGTCGGGTTGCTGGCCCTTTCAATTCCCTACCGTTACCAGATGTGTTGTGTTCACCTCTTAGTTTAGTGCCTAAGCATAAACGAAATGCTTTTCGGCTTATACATTATTTATCCTTTCCTCGTGATCAGTCAGTAAATACTGGTATTAGCTTTGAGTTTACGACAGTTTCTTATGACTCTATTGACACTGTTGTTTCTTTGGTTAAACAATTTGGTAATGGCTCTCTCATGGCCAAGACCGATATTCAAGATGCTTTTCGTCTACTCCCCATACATCCAAACGATTATGGGCTTCTTGGCTTTTCCATAAAGCGTAATGGCCAAACTCAATTTTTCTTTGATCAAGCATTGCCTATGGCTTGAATATGTCATGTCAAAGTTTTGAAAGATTCAGTTCTGCATTACAATGGTATATGGAATTTAAACATCATGCTTTTATGAGCCATATTATTGATGATTTCTTCATTGTAGGTCACGCTGGTTCGAATCAGTATTTGACTCATTTAGAGCAGTTTATTGAGCTGTGTTAAAGAATAGGTGTCCCCATCAAGGAAGAAAAAACTGTATTACCGACAACGACCATAACCATTTATGGTATTGAGGTAGATTCCGTGGTCATGATTTATCGTTTACCGCAGAACAAACTTCTTAAGATCAATTGTCTTTTGGTGTCGTTTAAGACTAAACGAAAGGTTTTTACGTCAACTGCAATCTCTTACTGCTTTATTAAACTTCGCAACGTCTGTAGTTGCTCCTGGTCGTACTTTCCTGCGTAGACTCTATGTGTTTCACTCCCACACCATAAAATTCGTTTAAACACTGCAGCTAGAGCCGACCTTGAGGCTTGGCATTTGTTTATGGCAGGTTTCAGTTGTAAATCATTGTTTTTAAACGACACGTGGATCTCATCGGAGACCTTGAAGTGGGAAACGAATGCCGCTTTTACTAAAGGTTTTGCTGGTGTTATGGGGAGAAAGTGGTTTTACGGTGAATGGTCAAATGCGCTTTCATCTTGTAGTATCAATTTTATGGAGCTTTTCCCTATTGTTATTGCAATGGAATGATGGGGTCGACACTTGGTTAATCAAAAAAATATGTGTCTCTCTGACAATACCTGCACTGCAGTCGTCAACAAAATGTCAGCCAAATGCCTTTCTTTGATGAAACTTGTCCGACTTGTTAAACGCATAATATTTTGTTTCGGGCAATTCCGGTAGTTATCCGGCGCAAATGCGAACAGGTTCTGTTACGCACTTTGTTTAACACTGTTTTTATCTGTTTTTTACGCTTGGGGGAAATTTGTAACCATACAGGCACTTCATCCGCACACTTAATTCAGCGGCAGGATATTACTTTCTTTCACATATGAGAATTCAACGGTTACAAGTATGTTTATTGTGATGCGCCACTAAAAAAAAAACATGCAGGTCCAGTCACTTTGTATGTTGAACAAAATTGTCAACAGCCAGAACTGTGTCCCGTCTTATGTTTACATGAATACCTTAGGTTGCATACCCACAATGAAGGTGCATTGTTTCAATTCCTATACGGCAGTCTCGTTTCTTATGGATATGTTACCGAAAAAGTGTCTTACATTGTCATATACCTAGGGAAAATTCATTTCGCTTAGGGGCAGCCACGTCAGCAATACAGTCTAGTAATGCAGAAAACGTTGTACAGAAAATGGGACGCTGACATTCGGATGGCATGCAGAATTACATACGATTGCATATTTTGGCTTTCCCTTGACTTGCCCGTGCAAACATTTACTGTGACATATTCGGTAAATGGTCAGCATACTTTTGTATTTATCAGGTATAAGATGTCATCGGGTTGTCTTTTGCAATTCAGATTGACATTCATTTATTACATGATACATTATAATATTTTATAAAAAATAAAATCACATAATCGCATATTATGGAGTTTACCATTATTTAATTCCCATATCAAAACTAGCTTCAATGATGTAGTTCTGTAATCAATATTATTCAAACAATGTTTAAGCTGACACAAATGAAATAACTTATGTTTAATTTAAAGCTGTTTTGTTATACAACGCTGTTACAAATGGTTAACCCTTTACTCGATAGATACGCGTTTTCCCACACCAATCACAGAAGGCCATTGAGTGCAGTAAGAGATTAGATTACTCGTAACGATATTTCATAAGCCTTCTATATTAGCGTCTATATGAAGTAAAGGGTTAATTTGATGTGTTTAATGCTTCATTTCAATTTGTTCGTGTGCAGAACGATCGTGTTGTTTATTCATCTCATATTTTAGTTAGTCAAGATAATATATGTTTTATCTACAGTTGTCTCGACACCATTATTCTATTGTCTATGAAGAAAATTTTATTTATTTAAATAATGATTTTGCTTCATATATTGTTTCCCTTTATTTTCAAAGATGTCTAGTATATCTATTCACAATGCATATACAGCATAATTGTTTGACAACTTTCAGAGATGTTTAATTTAACACTGTTATGACGTGACAGGAAATATATATTTACATATTAGACAGACAGTGAGACACACAGTCTGAGATGTAGTGAAATAATCACATATACGAGCACACATAGAGACAATGTAATGTCATTTGAATGGGGTGTTACACCATGTTCACCACATAGATATTTGTTATACCCAGTTACTTGATGGCGAACGACCTTAGAATAAATATGAGTAGATAACAGCAAGTAGTTTGTAAACTTTCTCATATTATGTTTTGGAATTAGCTGGGCTCGAACCAATGACTTCAGCTGTCAATCTTACAACCGGGCATGCAATCACAATCTAATTAATTTTAAAACCCTTCATATTCGAAGCAAATAAAAACATGATTTTTACATAGCGTTTTTCGCCACATGGATATATATTGGGACATTTGTGATGTACGTGCCTGTTCACATTGTGAAAGGCCGTTAAGTCGGGACCTTAGAAATAGTCAATAGTCATTTCCAGCACCAGGTTGTATTTAAATACAACCTGGTGTTTAATGTCACTTAAATTTTTATATGTTCATAACGTCTCAATCAGTTGCTTTTCCTTCTCTTTACGAGTCCTTGGTGTTCATTATTGCGGTTAAATATCAACCCCTGTGTGGTTCCAGGGAGCCATATGAGTGATTGCAAGAATAGGATCACTGTTGCTCATGCCAATCGTAAGAAATGACAATTTGAGTGTTATGATATATTTTGCTGTAATTCGGCAATTCTGCAGGTATCAAGGTTCTAGGTTCATTCTGCATGTTCATTAAATTTTGCTGAAGGTTTTTTTTTATCTCTATGTTAATTTATTTTATATATTTTTTTTACATGTAGAGTTAACCTAGAATCTTCCTTCCTGATGTTGTCAAATAAACTACTAGTATAATGTGTTAGTACACCGTAAAACCGCATTCTTTCATTCATTTCTAACATTAATTTTGTATGCATCAAATAATGTTACAAAAAGTATTTCATTAGCAATTTTAAAGGTTCAGTCGGTTCTAGGTTTATGAAACTGATTGAATGATTTGTATAGATCAATTAAATATTCATATGATTTTGTTACATAAATACATAGTTTAGAGATAGAAAGACTATTTGTTTGAAAATATTTATTTCTATTAGAGAATGATCTTAAAATAATGTTATTTTGAGTACATGCTTGTCATTCTCTCAGTCATTCGTTATTTCAGGTGTCAAAATGAAACAACGTTTTGTTAAAGTATTCTAATATGAATGAAGTGGGGATAAACAGTTAACAATGTCATCCAAATAATTTGCACAGGCAGAAGAAAAGATAGATATCATCTGCAGCATTTACCTTATTTTACATAATTTAACAAATCTACCTTTATTTCAGATATGATGTACATTTCAATGAAGACTGGTGGGTGTCAGTTTAAACAAATACATCAGAAATATAGATGGATCAGTTGTGACGAAACATGGCTGGTAGGTTATAAAACAACACTTGACATTATAAAACTAAACAAAATAACAGATTGTATAATGTTTAACATAAAATGGGACAATTTTGCAACGTATAGTATGTTGACCACTCATAATTGATTAAAATCTAAACCCAATTTCCTCTTAAAAACAACACTTAGTACTATAGTTCTTCGTAGAAAAGTGACTTGAGAGCAATTCATATAAGATCTAATCTTACTCAAAATCTCAATCCAAACAAAATTTCTTAACAAGAGCTTAAAATAAATAGAAATTGATTATTATTTTTTGAAAAGTGGATTATTGCCTGTACACGCTATAGGACATATATGCCTGGTATACCTGTACACACTAATACATGTTGCCTGGTATACCTGTACACAGTATAATACATGTCTGCTTGATATACCTGTACACACTTTAATACATATATGCCTGATATACCTGTACACACTATAAAATACATATATGCCTGATATACCTGTACACACTATATAATACATATATGCCTGATATACCTGTACACACTATAATACATGTTGCCTGACATACCTGTAAACGCTATAATACATGTATGCCTGATATACCTGTACACACTATATAATACATGTATGCCTGATGTACGTGTACACACTTTAATACGTATATGCCTGATATACCTGTACACACTATAATACATGTAAGCCTGATATACTTGTACACAGTATATAATACATGTATGCCTGATATACATGTACACAGTATAATACATGTATGCCTGATATACCTGTACACACTATATTACATGTATGCCTGATATACCTGTACACACTTTAATACATATATGCCTGATATACCTGTACACACTATAATACATGTATGCCTGATATACCTGTACACACCTTAATACATGTATGCCTGATATACCTGTACGCACTATAATACATGTACGCCTGATATATCTGTACACACTATAATACATGTATGCCTGATATACCTGTACACACTATATAATTAATGTATGCCTGATGTACCTGTACACACTTTAATACATGTATGTCTGATATACCTGTACAAACTATAATACATGTATGCCTGAAATACCTGTATTCACTATAATACATGTATGCCTGATATACCTGTACACACTCTATAATTCATGTATGCCTGATGTACCTGTACACACTTTAATAGATGTATGCCTGATATACCTGTACACACTATAATACATGTATGCCTGATATACCTGTACAAACTATAATACATGTATGCCTGATATACCTGTACACACTTTAATACATGTATGCCTGATATACCTGTACAAACTATAATACATGTATGCCTGATGTACCTGTACACACTTTAATACATGTATGCCTGATATACCTGTTCAAACTATTATACATGTATGCCTGAAATACCTGTACACACTATAATACATGTATGCCTGATATACCTGTACACACTCTATAATTCATGTATGCCTGATGTACCTGTACACACTTTAATACATGTATGCCTGATATACCTGTACACACTATAATACATGTATGTCTGATATACCTGTACAAACTATAATACATGTATGCCTGATATACCTGTACACACTATATAATATATGTATGCCTGATATACCTGTACACACTATATAATACATGTATGCCTGATATACCTGTATACACTTTAATACAAATATGCCTGATATACCTGTACACACTATAATACATGTATGCCTGATATACATGTACACACTATAATACATGTATGCCTGATATACCTGTACACACTATATAATACATGTATGCATGATGTACCTGTACACACTTTAATACATATATGCCTGATATACCTGTACACACTATAATACATGTATGCCTGATATACCTGTACAAACTATAATACATGTATGCCTGATATACCTGTACACACTATAATACATGTATGCCTGATATTCATGTACAAACTATAGTATATATATGTCAAATGTACCTAATTCAATTTTATTGTGTATAGTTTAATTAAATACTAGTATTTGCTTGTTGTTGTTTTTTCAGATCCGAAAGACATCACACTGATTTGACAACAGAAGTTCGTGTGTGGCGATTTCCTGTTTTACTTGTAATCACTTTAAATAAATTAAAAGTGCTCGTAGTCATATTATGGTTTATTTTTGTTTTATTGTGATAAAGAAACACTGGATGAGAGCAACATTATCAGCCTATTGTAAATGATATTTACAGTTTACGAATATGTATACATATAACTCCATTTAAAAAATCAATATCGGAAAGTATAAACCATACACGTAACACCATGACATTAACTGGTACAAACGACTAAATGATTACAATTTGTATAAAACAATAATGCACTTAAACAATAAGTATACATTTATGAATATTGAGAGGGCTAACAGACGATCCGTAAAATAATTCTTTCTTGGGTGTCCTGGAAGGTAACCAGTACTGGAGAACTCGTATCTCAGCAAGTAACTGATACGCTGAATCGTCCGATGTCACCAATTGAAGGATATATAATTTGCCAACATACCCTCATGGCTACTTATAAACATACATGTTCACTACATACTCGGTGCTTACCAATCAAAATACATGTTAACAAACCTACATACACCTCAGTTTATCTACCCACATGCCTATCAATACGCCTACACATGTATCAATATGCCTGCATGTCTTGTAACATAGCTACATGTCTATCAACATGTATACACGTCTATCAACATATCAATTAACATACCTACACGTCTATCAACTTGCCTGCATGTCTATCAACTTACCCATACACGTCCATCAAATATCTATCAACTTACCTGCACGACAATCAACATACCTGCATATCTACCAACCTACTAGTATTCAATCAACATACCTGCTTATCTGTCAACATGCCCCTACACGTCTACCAACATGCCCTTACAAGTCTATCACATATATATGAACATACCTACACGACTATCAACATGCCTGCATGTCTATCAACATACTTATAATCTGTTAACATACCTGCACGTCTATCAGCTTGTCTCTACAATTCTATCAACATATCTATCAGCATGCCTGCACGTCTATCAACATATCTGTTAGCTTGCCTGCGCAACTATCAACATATCTACCAACATGTCTGCTCGTATATCAACATATCTACCAGCATACCTGCACGTCTATCAACAAATCTACCAGCATGTCTGCACGTATATCAACATATCTACCAGCATAAATGCACGTCTGTCAACATAACTATCAGCATGCTCCGAAACGTATTTCAACATATATTTGCACGTCTATCAACATGTTTATTAGCATGTCTGTACGTCTATCAATTTATCTACCAGCATGCCTGCATGTCTTTCAACATAACTACCAGCATGCATGCACGTCTATCAACATGTCTACCAGCATGCCTGCACGTCTATCAACGTGTCTATCAGCATGCCTGCACGTCTATCAAGTTTTCTATTTACGTAACTATACGTCTATCAACATATCTATTAACGTGACTATACGTCTATCAACATATGTACCAGCATGCCTGCATGTCTATCAACATATCTACCAGCATGCATGCACGTCTATCAACATATCTATCTGCATGCTGCGAAACGTATTTCAACATATACTTGCACGTCTATTAACATGTCTATCAGCATGCCTGTACGTCTATCAACATGATTATATGCATGCCTGTACGTCTATCAGCATGCCTGCACGTCTATTTACATATCTACCAGCATGAATGCACGTCTATCAACATTTCCATCAGCATGCTTGTACGTCTATCAACATATCTACCAGCATGAATGCACGTCTTTCAACATAACTTTCAGCATGCTGCGGAACGTATTTCAAAATATACTTGCACGTCTATAAACATGTCTATCAGCATGCATGCACGTCTATCAACATGGTTATCAGCATGCATGTACGCCTTTCAACATGCCTGTACGTCTATCAACGTATCAACCAGCATGAATGCACGCCTATCAACATATCTATTAGCGTGCTGCGAAACGTATTTCAGCATATACTTGCACGTCTATCAATATGTCTATTAGCATGCCTGCGTGTCTATCATCATGTCTATCAGCATGTCTGCACGTCTATCAACATATTATCAGCATGCCTACGTGCATATCTACCCAACTACATGTAATACAAGTTTATTCTATCTATATGCCTATCTATCGCATGTCATCTTCCTATACATGTCTACAATACAGTCTACACACAGGCTAACGCACAGGGGGAGGTACTCCCTATATATTGGTTTGTACATATGTTCCGCCGTTTTGACCCCTCTTTTTTACCCTATTTCTTTTGTATAATGTGATATAGAGTTTTGACCCTTCTTTCTGGACACATCATTTATGTTGACTTTTGACCCCGTGTTTAATCTGGGTTCAATCCTTTCCTTTCTACTAAGAACTCCAGGCTAGGAACACCGCTTGGCTTTTACTCCTTATGCAATCGAAAAGCGTATGCAGTTATATAGACAGAATTTTATTTAGATTAAATGTAGAGTTTGGAGCCCTATATAATTTGTTTGAATGCAAAGTTTCGATCCCTATCATTGGTTTGAATGTAGAGGCTTTACCCCCAAATTTTAGGCTGCAATGTAAAGTTTGTGCCTCTATTTTTAAGTAAACACATATGTACCCACTTTCAGGACAAATGCTGCCCCCCCCCCCCCCCTTCCAAGGTATTAAGCTTAAACTTCCTTCCTGTACCTACAGTTTGGGGGTTGGGGCAACCTAAGTGAGAGAGTACTAAATTGTTGATATAATTATATATCTTAAAAATAAAATGCTGCATTCTAGTAAATTTATGAAAAAATGGTAATTTTAAAATGGTTTTCAAACTTATAATAAAGATTTCTAACTGGTTTTAAACCCGGTACCTCAGTATGCACTGGGAGTCGAGACGTTGAAGGAGAGTGTAAGATGGGGATTTTCCCTCTTATTGGGAACAAATATACGGGGTGGTAGAGAGACTGTGAGAGAACGTGTTTCCTATCTATAGGCAAAAGTGAAGTTTTATTAATGTTTGTTATTTTGTGTCGTTTGTTTAATTATGTAGGTGTGTTTGTGTGTGTGTGTGTGCGTGTGTGTGTGTGTGTGGGGGGGGGGGGGCAATGTATTTACTGGTTCCCTAACCTGAACATTGGTTGAGTGATTGAGGAGATGTCCTCTTATCCCCATCCCAAGCCTAACTAAAGTACGAGTAGACCATAATGCTTACATCGTAGGTCCAACTGATTTTACCCTGCGTCGCCATAACCACATTTTATTGTCAAATAACGTGTTTGTTTATCAATAATTTTATTTTCTGTCACTACCACGTCGTCATCCCTCTCTACCACTTAGTCCTTCGTCTACCAACCCTCAACCCCAGCCCGTGCTGGTTTAGTGGTGCTATACTGTCATATTGAGATTTATCCCTTATTAGGCCTCTTTCATTTTCTAAATATGACGTCAAGTCGCGCGTGCCGCTAATATTTGGTGTCCGAGATATGCGATAGGAGATTGCACTGTTGTAAAATACAACTCGCTTCGATACAAGGAAGTCGCCATTGCTTTTTAAAACAGTGCATTATTGGAATGTACAAACCGCAGTTGATACTAAATCCCGGCCATATGTACATGCTGACCTGACCACTTTACGAATGCAAGGAAAATGCAACTACGGTGTGTGTATTAATTGATTGTGGTGTTTTAATGTACTAAATGGAATCATTATGCATTGCCCTTTGCATATTCAATAAGAAAATATTGAAAAATAAAATAAAAATGCCTAAATTGAGGTCTTGAAACTTATCTCTTTTTTTGAAGATTTATCGCCGTTCCTCCTGCGTTTATGTTAATCCTATTCAAATAACCACCCATTTAATCTATTATGCTATACTGAACCCATAACAACGGAAATAGTAACAAAATCAAGCAGCTAGTTGTTTATTTTACTTTATACAACAGAAATATATTTTCTTTAAAAACACGATTGAAAACCGTATTTTCAGCACGTTGCAAGAATTAGACATATCTATGAACACGTACAAGTTTTGTTTTTAATTGTTGCTGTTTTTTTTAAATTATATATCCACAAATTATTTTAAAATATATATGATCAAAGTAGTAAATAACATAACTTTAAGTACGTTAGAAATTATATAAGGTAAGTTTCAAGGTAAGTTTAAAGACATTTTTTTTAAATATGTAAATCGAAAATGCATAATGATTGAGTTTAGTACATTTAAACATCAAAATTACTATTAAGCACACCACGTTTGCCTTTTCCTTGCATCTAGAATTTGGCCGTGTCAGCCGGAACCTGGTCGGGATTTGGTATCAACAGTGTATTCAGTACCCTGTGCGCGGTTGTTTTTATTTTTTAAAAAAATAAATATGTTGTTTCACTCACATTTTGCATCTTTACATCAATAAACAAGCCTAGTTCGTACAAACTCAAACATATACATTCATTAAATCTATTTGTCACCTCTTTTATAAACAACTTGTTTCCGTATGGTTTTCATTTGCTATATATCGTTCCCGCTTATCAATAATTTGTTTTCATACATTTTAGAGAGGGATTGTGGGTTTAACATGTCTATGTTAAACATCTTTTTTCACCTGCTTCCGTTTCAGATCTGGCAAGAGAAAGGAAGCTGAAGCACCATCTGTTAACAAGAGGCACTTCGCTATACTTACTGGTTTAGGCGCGACAAGGGTTATTTAGTTACACTTCCATTAATTGAAAAGTAATTATCTCACAATACTCCCAGATCACGTGTATCACTCTTATTACCTCTCTATGTATCACTGGTATTGAAAAATGTAAACCGCAACTATGTTATGATTGGAACTAGTTGTTGGCGCATTTAGTTTTATATGCTGCAAAAGTGTCTTTGATTGCTAAAATGTAATCACAACAAGCGGATGTGCTCTTGATATTTGATGGCATATTGAAACTAGAAATGTTTAAATCAAAGGGAGATACGACAATTTTGGTAATAACTTACGTTAAATTATATATAATTATATAGATAGATACTAATGCTATTAGTATATTCCGGTAAACCATGTCTATAAAATGAAATTTTATATACATCAGTGACTGCAATTATTTCTATTTTAATAAAACATGCATTAATTGCCTTTTATTATTTACCATAGTAACACTCGTCTGTATTATAATGACGTTCATTTTAGTAACACTCGTATGTATTATAATGACGTTCATTTTAGTAACGCTCGCCTGTAGTATAATGACGTTCATTTTAGCAATACTCGTCTGTATTATAATGACGTTCATTTTAGTAACACTCGTATGTATTATAATGACGTTCATTTAAGTAACGCTCGCCTGTAGTATAATGACGTTCATTTTAGTAATACTCGTCTGTATTATAATGACGTTCATTTTAGTAACACTCGTCTGTATTATAATGACGTTCATTTTAGTAACGCTCGCCTGTAGTATAATGACGTTCATTTTAGTAATACTCGTCTGTATTATAATGACGTTCATTTTAGTAACACTCGTCTGTATTATAATGACGTTCATTTTAGTAACACTCGTATGTATTATAATGACGTTCATTTTAGTAACACTCGTCTGTATTATAATGACGTTCATTTTAGTAACGCTCGCCTGTAGTATAATGACGTTCATTTTAGTAATTCTCGTCTGTATTATAATGACGTTCATTTTAGTAACACTCGCCTGTAGTAAAATGACGTTCATTTTAGTAATACTCGTCTGTATAATAATGACGTTCATTTTAGTAATACTCGTCTGTATAATAATGACGTTCATTTTAGTAACACTCGTCTGTACTATAATGCGTCGCTTGAAAGTACGAGCAGGCTTTAATATTTGATTTAGACGACTAACATCACATTCTGTTTTATAGTATGACAAATTACAAACTATTCTTAGCAAAAGCGTTGTTTTTTTGTCTCAGAACACAACCATTTGTCAAGTTTTAATAGAATTACAAATTAATCAGTTCGGAGAAAACGATTGGTCGTACGGTTTATTGGATTATTATAAGTCTCGTAAGATTGAATACAGTAAGGAGTTGTCTGTATTTTCCGTCTGAGATAATTAAATGTCGTATGCCGCTATCATCAGTGAAGTATAAAATAAATTTAATGTTCGGAAACAAAGAGTGTATTTATATAAATATAATCTAGAGACTTGAATAATTCCATAAATCGGTTCATATTGGATCTGTATATCAAATGTACTTTTTGTTCGTTGTATAGTGTTAAGCGTCGCATTCAACAATGTCTAAGTCATATCAAAACGATGTCTACTTGCAACGATATTCTAAGCACTGTCACAGTGAAAAACAATGTCACACACACATGGTATGATACTCCAGCCTGTCATATTATACAGCACCGGGCCAACCTGACTTAAAATTATCTTCTAAAAACTGAGCACAAAGCACGGACGCTTCTAGTTGTTTAAGTCTTTTGAGTTACTCGGTTGGAAATCAAATCCACGACCTTTCACATGCAGCGCGGACGCTCTACCACTAGATCACCGCTATGGTATATACTGTTCATAATTATGCTCTTATTAATATTATCGTATTGGTCCTGATGCTGACAAAATACATGTATATATGATATGCGGAGTGCTTGGTCCAGTGGTAGAGCATTGGACACGGGTGTGGAGGTTCAACCATGTCAATGTCACTGAGCAAGACACATACATTTCAGCGTTTGCTTAACCCCAGAAAGACCTAGAACCAGAATTGTAGAGTTTTAAAGAATTTATCAGGATTTTCAAACTTTTAAAATAGGCTAAACATTCTTTTACGATATATCATGCCTTATCATTTTTTTTATATTCTTTCTGCCATACTTACATACACATATATACAATTATATTATATAATTTGACACCATATGCTGTATCGAAATTGAATTTGATATTGAAGTCGTTAACCTAAAAAAATCGCTTATTCAACTGACCGTTGCTAGGCGATGACGCATGTTGTCACACCTTTTCAGTATGGTTGCACTGTAGTTAACGTTGTGTCAATTAACTGACCAGAAGCGGACTTTCAGTCAAACAAGTCATTATTCCAATTAGTGATCGATATTGGTTGCTCCACCATTTTCCTTAGACAAGCTAACAATGTTTAAGCAGTTACTACAGCATATAATGTTGTGGACGGGGCGATAGTCGCTTTTGCGTCAGGTCAAACTATATAAAATATACATCAGACTGATTCAAACAAATATTAACTATAAAACCAAATCAATAATGCTTATCTTCTTATTTTGCGATACACGTATCATTATTCTTGGTTGATGTACCCTTCATCATTTAGGTTAAGTATAAGACAGTGTAATGTAATATGCATTATTATCACATCTCTCCGTGCTGCTGGCATGGACACATAAATATGCTGTTATCATCATCATTTCTGTTCCTGGAAATACGATAATTTCTCTCTGGCTTCGTAAATTAGTGTTTTTATTCCAACGTCATTAGTCCAATCTACGTACATATGCATCTATTTTCAGCTAATTATCCGTCCATCCTTGGGGGAAAATAGTCATGTATTTTGACTTATTCTTTGTAATGCTCAGATTTAAATTTTCTTTGTAAATTTTCTCGTGCTATCTGTGTTCACAGCAGGTTTATAACCGATGACAGCGTACCAGATCAACACACATAATATTATACATGTGCAACATTTAAAACATCTCGGCAGTGGGTTTGCTACGGGCCGAAGAAGTCGACCACACCTGTGGTCACATTTTCTGTATGCTTGCGTAGCTCTTCTTTTTATATATATTATGTTTTATACATACATGGCTGTGTTCTCTCATTTCCATATAAACCTGTTGGACATTAAGTTTTCTTATATGTGTTTGCTTTAGGCCATTATAAATTAATTGCTAGATTAGCATCCAAATTTTTATTAAAAACGGGGAAAGCGGGAGGATTTAGTTATCTAAGGATACGTATATATATTTAGATAAAATCCGACCATGGGTGGTATAATCGCTGTATAATGAAAACTACTTCGCTCATAAACTTCCTGGTATATAATGGGGAAATCGATGTAAAATAATTAAGTAAAACATTATATGAAAAACATACGAATAATCATGTTCAAATATGTTTCGAATTTGGAATATTACTGAATACACTCGTTAATTTGGTAAACATTAGATAAAGTCAATATTTAAGTTTATAATGAATACTTAACTGAAAATAATATTTTGACTTTTACAAATTTGTCTTAAACTGTTTTCCATCATATGCGATGACTACAATATATAGCAACATCAATGTCGTTAAATCTGAAAATAGTCGATGTTAATGTTTATAATCAACATTAACTCTTTCGCTGCCAATGTCGCCGATCGGCAATAACAATTATATGATGTCTTTCTCGACTTACAAAGGGAAACTACTAATGCAAATGAATGATAGCCAAAACTACTCGGGAGTCAGGAACATTTTTTTGTCGCTTCTCAAGATGATTATGCATCACACAGGAATAAACAGCTAACATTGTTAGATGGATTCCAAATGTTTTATCGAAGAACATCAATGATTCTGACTCGGGTATTGAAGTAAAAAATGTTTGATTCAGTGAGTTTGTATCTTTGATTTTGTTTTGCTTTTAATTTGTACTTTGTTTGATACATGCACAACTTATATTATTCCGATTATTACATGATCGTATAGACAATATATCGATATTATGTCATTTAAGGTCAAGGTTATTTGTATATATATTACTAAAAAGAAGACATTAATGACTACAATATTATATATATTTATATATATATATATATTAAATATATATATCATATAAATTTCAGATATTTTATATATTCAAGTGTGTTTTGAAAATTTCATGACAATATTAGCGTCAGTGATGATCTTAGAAGTTATATTGTGTGTATATATATATAAATATACCTATTTAAATGATTTGTTGGAAATATATTTGGCACCTAGATACTTTCTGAAAAAATGAATACATTATTTTGAGTAAGAAGACTTATGGTGCTCGGTATCTTATATAAGGATGATATCAAAAGAAACATTTATAAAGTTTAAAAAGATTGGTAAATCGTTCATATTGAAATATCGTATATCATATCTCACGTGACACGTGCTTTAAAGTATTGTCTGTACAAACATTAAACATTATACATTTGTTTGATCAACACGAAACTATAAAATACGTGGCCTTTCATATCAAGTAAGAATTTCAATCGTTCAAGTCGTTTCTTAAACGTTCAGAGTCAACAAAAAATAGCGATTTTCACCATTTGTTTACTATTTCGTTTTGACCGTTGAAGTGTCTTCGAACGCCAAAATTACCAACATAGGGTATAAATCGAAAAAGTCATTTTGAAAGTTGTATTGCTAAATGCATACAATACTCAGTTTAATTTCACCGGTTTTATTTGCATTCCTTATAGCTAATTTTCTAAAATCATCGCCAAGATACGATTGTTCAGATCTTTCCAAATTCATGCTACAGTGTCGTTATGATAACAGCGAACGACGCCAATCGATATATATCCGAACATGCGTTTTGTTAATGAACATATCAGACAGCTGAATAGAGAAGAGGTGTAACGACTGGGACATGAGGTGTATCATTGTCTTTAAAAAATCCTCATAGCCTTGACGAGATATCGGCGTAATACCTATATTGCTCTCCTCCTCGTTTGCATTGCATTCAGAATGCCACAGAATCTGTTCCGATACATGTATATAAAAAAATACCAAAATCAATCTGCATGTTTGGGAATTATTGAAAAAGTCCACGTATTTCTTACACACCTCGTACATTGGCTTATGTGAATATGTGTTCATTCATTCAACGGATAGAATCAAATGTGTGTCAAAGCAATGCCGATATTCCCAAAGCATTACAAGTGGCAATAATTGCTGGGACTTAGTCAAAGAAGGATTTCAACATGGTCGGATATCTAGAACCAAATTTTTTATTCCTTTTATACATGTAGCATGTAAGTTTGCACTTAGCCCAGTAGATTGTCTTGAGGAAGGAAACAATATGCGTTCCTTATGAGAATTTAAAGAACTCCTCTTGAACCGAAGTCCTTTTCAATGCGATCACTTTAGGACATTTTTGAATCAACCTCTATTTTGAAAGCTTTCACTCTTAAACAAATTTTACGTTGACTTAATACATGTGAATCTTTCAAATCCATTTTGGTAGCGTTGGCGAAATGGGTCCCAGGCTTGTAAATGAGTACTTACAAACGACTAAATTTTACCAAATTCAAACATTATAACACTAAAGTATCCAACGAAAGTTACAAAAGCATGTAACCAGTATCATTCTGAGACATTATTTAAGCACACTTTAATGAAACCCTGTTTTATTTAATAGTTAATTTCAGATGTTAGTAGCGTGTATCCAAAACACGCTAAAATTGTCTAGAAATGTAATTTGTTCAACACTTTAAGGTGTAATGAAACACATAAATGTCGGCAATATATTCATTTATTTACTGTAATGTTGCAGTTTAAATAGACGTGTGCTTAATAAATATGTTGTGTTTGCACGATAACAGTATCGTATGGACTTATTTCGTGCAAGTTTAGATGTTAAAAGAATGTTGAAGTTTTGAAAGGTCAACGTTAGCCGGATGATCTTAACACTGTTTTATGATCACTTACCTCTTACCATTGAAGTAGTAGGTTCGAGTCCTGCTCGATCCAAACTGTAAATGTGTGGTTGTTTAATCAGAATCATACTGTTATATTCCTTCACCCACACAACTGAATATCCCATATATAAATCAATCTGTTGAAATTGCGTTTAATTTCATTCAAAAACTTTCGTTATATAGAACGACAAATGTATGGGGAACTCTTTTATAGAAACATTGTACACGTAGCATAGTACTTTTATAATGATGAAATGATGAACCGATGAAAGCAAATTATCAGTCACTAATGCCATTAAATTAACGCTGAAAATAAAAAAATAATAGATTTAGACAAAAACAAAACCTGCATATTGAATAATTCAAAATATGTTTTCCTGTACTGTAACGTTGATGCTATTCAACGTAACATCTCTTTATGAAAATGTGAAAAAGAATACCGTTGTAAGAAAGATGTTTGGAACTATTAAATAAATTGGAACAGTTACTGATTAATTACGGACTGTCATTTTTCGGAAATCTTTATATTACAGTATCAATAAATAAATGACGTCATCACTAAATGAAATGCAAGCACTGTAAATCACTGATAGCAGTTATCATTTCTATTTATATGTGATTAGTACTTAATTGGCGTTTATCAATTATGAAATTCTAACATGCTCCAGCGTGGTGAACAATCTCATACACATGGTTACATATATGAAACAAATCGTAGGTCTCGTAAAACGTACTTCCAAACATCACTAAGGTTTTCCTAATGTCTTATATTAAAATGAAAATGACATAGCCACATATTTATCTGAACAAGAGCATCAATTACTAAAATCTGTTTGGAAAAAAATAGCTGCGTTCGTTACTACATGTAAGCATATCACATTTAAAACTATAGTGGTGATCATAAAATTCACCTTTATCAAACAATTGACGTAAATACATTGTATTCAATATTGGCCATAAGACACACCCATGCAGACGAACGTCTGTATATTATTGCCATAATTATACACAGTATTGTATATCTGAGACATATTTACATCAATGTCAAACATAGATGTCAGTTTAAACCAGCGTTATCTATGGCACGCAACATAAAGTTAAATATGCTTTATATACGTATATATATATATATATATATATATATATATACTAAGACATACTAGCATTTACGGGGTATCGATCTATCTTAGACCTTTCTTGTGGGGTCCTTATGGATTGTGAGGTCTATATAGGACCTCGCAAAATAAAGCTCCTTAAAATTAATCATTTATCTTACTAGAGGTGAAATATGTGTAAAGTGCGCAATTAAGTTTTATATCAAAATTGAAATTGAGTTGTTTCTCTTACACCATTACCGCAATCGCCTAGTTCCGACAGGCCAAGAATGCCATAAACTCAGAGATGCTCCGCATGAATATCAATGTATGCGGAATATCTCGGCGTTTTTCATTTCCCGCTAAATATTTGTCATTTTGGTTAAGATTACCATCAAAGGCTTTATTTGGTACATTTAAATATGGAAAAAGTTATAAAAGACACATTATAGTTGTCTTTAATTTTTTGTAGTAATATTACAAAAAAACTTTTGGCGTATGAGCTTTTGGGATTCAAATGTAAATTATCCATTAGATTAATTATAAATTTATTTAACATCGAAATTGCTCGATTCGATTGATTTGAAGCGATAAACTAAACAGGACTCGTGGATTTTCATTACTTTAATAGAGTGACGTGTGTGAATTTTATTTAAGCGAGTGAAATCTTTATTTCGCACTTGAATACTAAGACACATTAGCATTGATGGGGTTTTGGTCTACAGAGCTTTTTATATAGAAATTGGGAAGACGCCCAAGACTTCAAGATCGTATATATATAAAAGCACTATATATCTATATAGTAACTAAGTATGGGGTGTTCGGCAAAACCCCGGAACCAGGTTTGAAATTTTGACCCTAAATAATAGTTGTAGGGATACTATCATCAATTTAATTTTATAGAAGGGCATACCTATGGGTGTATTGTTGGGTTAAGGGGTTTGACCTAGGGATGGTATAGGGGCCAATTAGGGGTCATTTAGAGGTTATTCAGATACCTAAACCCAGGCTTAACTAAAAACTTGTTATCTTTGAAAAACTTGAATGATGTTTATGGGTCCTGGGTTAAGGTCTTTGAGGGCATCCTATGTCAGGATAGTAAAAGTTACAGAACGTTATTGGGTTTTTTATTTCTCCAAGGATGGACAATATAAACCCAGCAAAAAATAAATCACCAAAAATATTGGTATATGGGGATATCCCAACCTCACAACACAAAGTTCCTAAAACTCGATTTAACCACGTAATTCGATGACATATATATTTCAATATGACTGGTTAAATCTGAAGGTAACATTAGAAAGATAAATGGATAAGGACCACGAAGGTGATTTCCCCCTATTTTTCCCTATTGTTTTGACAGAGTTACTGTTCTTGAAAGTTAGGGGGAAAAAATTATGTTTTTTTTTGATGAATGTGTCCCTCAGTAAAGGAGTTATGATAATTATTTCAATAATTAGGAGGGTCCGAGATCCGTAATTAGGGGCAACCCTTGGGGTTTATGTAGTGTTAGGTAGGGGACATGTCACTATAAAAATATTCGTCAAGCGAAAATGTTATTGTTTTTGTGTGTTTTTTTTTAGGTCATGTTTAAAATGTTATATCTCAACATTGCTATGCTTGATCTTTATACACTCTTTACCATGGAACCTATCTCATCCTACCTAACAATTCTAGACATTGACCTTGTTCCCCACGGTCAAGGTCAATCTTCAATTTCCGTTCCAAACCAAGCTTAAGAAAGCGTTCAGATTTAAAAAAAAGTCTATTTAAACTTCATATCTCGCCCTAGCAATCTATAGAAATCCATATAACATGCAAAAAGGAACACTTATGGAACCGTTCAGAGAGATATGTTTATGAATGGCAAAGATATGAACAATTTTCCGATATTGTTTATGACTTTTTTGTGGGAAAAAATAACTAAATTTAATGAATTTCGGGTCATTTTCAGATGACCTTTAATGACCTGTCTAGGTCATTGGGCCTAATATTTTTGCTATCACGTTGAAGGGCTTGAATAGATATTTGTATAGTTATCTAGCATTGCGGTACGGCATATGGCCTCTACGGAGGTTGAACATAGTAAAAAATGGAAAAATCGGCCAAAATGTCGACTTTTGAAATCAGTAATGTAGAAAAGTATAAGTGATTTTTTAAAATGGTAAGAACAAACTTGTCTTTATTTGACAGATCTAGCAAAAAAAAATCGACTCTAGGTATAATATTTAATTTTTGAACGTGTACGTGCTTCAGATTAATTAACAAAACTCGACCGAGTGTTCTCGGGACAGTGAGGTACGGCAACCTTAATATCTATTCAATACCTGTCCAACAACACCAAGATCATCAAATTCCGACAAGAATTGGCCTCTGGGCAAGGGTTTGAACATGGCATCTAAATTTGACAAAATCGCTGGAATTGCACGGGTATGCAGGGAGACAGATAGCTTATCACTCTAAGAACAAATGTTGCTTAGAATTAAATTCTCTACAACATATATCAACATGATCTCAATGCACATAGCTCTCATTTTCCGGCACGTGCTACAACATAACCTAAGTTCGAGGCCCGCTGGCGACCCCTGGTTGTCAGATTTTCTAACAAATATAACAACTTCAAGAGCTACGCAATACCTGTCGAACCCTGTGTCTGGGTTAAAAACGTCGCAAGAATAACGTTAGTACCAGGGTTTGAACATGGCACCCCAAATTTGCGACATTTTTGGGAGTGGCACGTGTTGGCACGGGCAGTTTCGGACTAAACGAAGACAGATAGCTGATCACTCTTAGAAATAAAGTTGCCGAGAATAAGGTGTTCTACAACATATATGAAACATAAATCAATGCACGTGCCTCTCATTTTCTGTCACGGGTTACCAATTTTTGAACCGTGCTATACGAAAAAGTATAAGTTATTTTTCGAAACGGTAAAAATAAACTAGCCTTTATTTGACGAGATTGAGCTAATTTTTTTTTCTCTAGGTCCCTTATTTCTATTTTAGCACATGCACGTGCACGGGTTTGAGATTTTTTAACAAAACTCGACGCCACTTTGTCAGGCTCACGAAGACCTTTCCAACGATACCAACTTGAAAAAATCGGACAGGAAATGGCCTCTTGGCTAAGGTTCAAGCCCTTTTGGCCCTCCGGCTGACCGTATCTGAGTTGGAGTTAAGGCTCTACTGGCTAGACGGTTTGAGTTAGTCATATAAGTTAAAGACAAAAGTTGCTCTGAATTAAATTCCCTACAACATATATGAAGATGAACCCATAACACATAGCTCTTAGAATGGCGCACGTGCCAGGGTGACCACCTCAGTTCTAGGCCCCAGGAATGACATTGACCGAGTGCCCATGGGTCAGTGAGGTACAGCAATCTTAAGATATATTCAATACCTGCCCCATGACACCAAGATCATCAAATTCCGACAAGAAATGGCCTCTGGGCAAGGGGTTTGAATATGGCACCTAGAATCGACCAAATATGACGAGTTTGGTTGAATTGCACGGATATGCATTAATAATTTTATTTTCACTCTTTTTGCTGTAGCGCACGGGGTTTGAACATGCATGGGTAGTTGTTGGTAGTCGTTCAATTCGTACAGGGGACATCTAGTTACACTCTGATACCCAGATTGATGGGTTCCGATAAGTATTTTTTTGAAAAAATCGCATACCGGCAAATATGATTTTTTCAAAATTTTTACCATGTTCCATGCATCCCTGGCACCTTATTCCTAGCACTAATGAGGTGATATTTACAACATTCCTTAGGGATTTCTAATGCCTACATCCCCCAGAAATCAAACATACCATATACTAAGGTTATTGACATGTCCAGTAGGCTGAAACATGTCCGAACGTTTTTTCGGCATGGGTTGACCAGTGTCACGTTGGATTCGCACGCACTCCCGATAGTCCACGCGTGTGGATCTGCCGTGGGGAGCCTAAGATTCACACGCGGAAAAATCATACGCATTTGTTACTGTTTTGAATAATTACATTTGTTTAAAGGTTATTAATCATTTGAAATCGCGTGTCTTCGTTTAAACATAGAGTGAACATGCAAAAAAAACATTGGGAGTGTTATTTTACTATTAAAGGCCCATCGCCGGTAGCTCCTACACACAGTATTATAGGCGGGGCTTATCACTAGCAGCCGACAAGTTTACTACAGTTATTTGATAATACTCATGCCCAACATAAGCTGTAACTACCAGCATAGCCATAGAGGATACTGCCTGTTACAAGTTAACACACACTGAATTTCTTGTAAATATATTTCATTGATATTATGGAAGTTAATCTAAGCAACAATGTTTATTGTACGTGCAGGTTCCTCAGTATTATGGATTAAAATAAAGGTTTCCCCAGATTTAGTACAGCAAACACAGCACTCAAATATATTGCAATGGTCATCTTATCTGCATGCATAATAAACAAAATTGCTAATTAGGTACATCCAATTTACAGTATCATGCTGGGTTACATATAACACATCTCTGGTCATGATCAAAGAGATAAGTGAAATTATTTGGGTCAAGTTCAATGGATTAGTACATTATTTACTTAGAGAGAATGAAACTATTTATGAAAAATGGTTTATCTTATTTATTATGGACTTATAATATCAAACAGGCATACATGTTGTAATGAATTGTAAATAAATTGCTTGGACACAAGTAAAGGGCAAACAATTATATGTGAGACAAAACATACAAAGATTGAAAAATACAGAAACCCCTTTGACATAATAGAATGACCCATTCCATTTAGGTTCACAATTTCCCTGGCAAAACTTACAAATGGAAGAAAATCACGGAAATACTTTGAAGGTTTCGAGGGAACAGTTTTGTATATTATTCCATTTATTTCATTATAATGAGTGTGATTTTGAGGATCATTTAGTTACACCAGACTGGTCAATTAATGTTGATGAAAATAACTATAGTTAGAAACAGAACATACTTGCAGGAATATTTATTGTCAGATGGCAATCAGGACAAAAATTGAGGCACAGATGGGGAAAATGATAACATGATTATTGATGCTGATGATGATGATGATGAAAATAAATGTGGATATTGTTTTCATTTCAACATCAGTTTTTGCTAGGTGAATTTTCATTTCCTAATCAAAGAAACAGTCATTTAACAAAACATAGATACTGAAAATACTGGAATATGTTTTCAAATGTAGGAGTTTGGTTCCTACTTAATTATGTAATAACAAAAGCAAAGAATATTGAACCAACCAAGATCTAAATTATGCCAAGTTGTGTTTTGAACATAGTATATGGTGCATACACATACATCCAATGCCACCTATATAGCACTAAGTGGTTTTAATTTAAGGCTGTGATATAAGAACTGTATAAACAATAAAATGACATTTATTTGCTAAAAAAAACAAAACTTAAAGTTATTTCCAAAAGGAAACTATTGTGAATTATGGGATTCAAAACAATGATCAACCAAGGTCAGTGTGAATAGTTACTTATATGCATCCAAATAAAAAAGCATGTATTCATGTATCTGAGATAAGCCATAAACTACAATGTATAATCATTTGTTTATAATATGAAAAAGGCAGAAATATTATGAAGATTAATCTTCTTAAACATGTAATTCACAAACTGAAAGTCAAACACATTATTCTTCTCTGAGATATCAAACACTGCATGGCTCCTCAAAGTGGGTTATACACATCTCCAAGCAAGTGTTGCTGTTTACACCACGTGACAAGGGTCAGACAGGGTTCAAAATTCAAATATTTAGCAAATTTTCCTTGATATTTCAATTTTGTAAGGACTTCTACTACTTTGTTTCAGGGAGCTTTTGTGAATAAAGGGTATTTTTATAAAGACAAAATATGTCCCTACAACTGCACTTTTTTTTGAAAATAATGACAACTTTGTTACTATGTTTTACAGAAAAACATCTCCCAATTCAACATTGTTGCAAGAAAGTGCCACCATTTGAAATTAGGCTCCTCCCATTTCTTTTTATAGAAAAGTTTGGGGTTTAAAACATACACTTATTAATATAGTACACAGACGTGTTATTGGCCGCTATAAGAGAAAGAAAATCACCAACAGTGAATCACAAACCAGTTTTACTAAATTAATAACTGTTATTTTAGTGAAACATACATCGATCGAAACCTAAACTATTACCTGATCGAGTGATGTTAACATATTCATAGAAACTGGCGTAGCTACTGAGAATTAAGCATTTTCTCATGGGCATTCCTTCGCAAAAACGGCGAAAAATACCCACAACCATGTCATGCAGTACTGTAAAAGCTATTGAAATAGTTGATTAAACAACATGAATGATAAACTCATAATTAGATTATTAAAGTATAACAATAAAAAAAGACAGCGTAATTATTGAATATTGAATAACATCAATATGAAAACATGACGAAAAACGTATCATTTATGTAAATTACAAAATAGGCTTCATCTTTAATTAAGAATATATATTACACAAATAAATGATTTATTTTTGAAACAATGACTGATCGGTGAGTTATGTTTTTACAAAATCAAAAGTAAAGATAATATTTTCTAAACGGAATTAATTAAAAAAAAAGCATTAATTTAAGGCAATATGCAGTTGCAGATCACGCGTCACGGAAACGAAAATAGGCCGCAGCGCTAATACCAATCACTAATTCTATGTCATTTAAATACTTCATATTTGTAAACTGCTACATATTTTCATTCATTTATTCATTCTTCCATTCACTCACTCACCTACAAGCTCACCCATTTAATTATTCATGTCACTAATATTTTTAGATTCATTAACAGTGCATAACGCCCCACTAATGAGACGAAAATTGTATTTACCAGGTAGTTTTATTTCTTCCTGTTTGTACACTATAAAACTTCCTTTTATTTAAATAAACAATTCTTATCAAAATAAAGTTGCATGTAATTATGTTTACTGCAATTTATTATTTCTCTACCGTATACGACGCGTGTTAATTATAATTATCAATATTGGGGGTTGTGACTCTATGACTCCCTTATCGCGGTTGAGTAATTTTTCAAAAATTCTATAAAGACTTTATACAAGTCCTTGAATTTTGTTATGATAACAATGTGCCATTTTCGCACCTGTTTCCTGCCAGAGGACAGGGTATCGTTTGTGCCTTAATTGATTATATGTCTCTGATATTGTCTAGTTGAAATGAAAGTCTTTATAAAAACAACAACAATAATTATTATTATTATAGATGCTCGCCTTTAGGTCTCAAAAAAAAACACAGTTGAATTGTGTTCTTTGCTCTATATAAAATAAGGTCTAGGATTTCCATGGTAAAAAAAGAATTCCATTAAGATTTTTTTTCATAGCATGAATGAAAACCCACATTAGATGCACAATAACTGGCAGGTTGACCACGTTGTTTTTTTAAAAGAGGGTGCAGTGACACCCTGAGATTTTTTGAAAAATGAAGTCCTCAAATGCTCGTAAATACATGCATATGTTGAAATCCTATTAAAGTCACTTTTTTAACACCATGATGTCTGATTGCAGTATATGCTATGCCAGCTTCGAACGAATGACCTCCCGCTTCCGAGGCAGACGCATTAACCACTAGGTCACGGAAGACGGAGAGCATGTTATATATATACAGTAGAACTTCGTTGGCTCGAACACGGATGGCTGGAACACCACACATGGATCGAACCACTGATCTGGTCCCGATCGAAATACTATCTAAATTATATTATTCTACCTCCGATGGCTAGAACACCGAGTTGAACTAGAAATTAGGTCCAGCCAACATATTTAAATGTATTTTGACACTCTTCGTTCGAACTATTTTGTTCAGTCCCGTCGGGTTCGATCCATCGAAATTCTACTGTATTCATCTTTATATACTTGGAATAAGTTCTATCATTCGATACAACTCAAGAAATTAATATATGATTTGCACTTGCTGTCGAAGATCTGTCAAATATAATGTTTTTAAACCATTTACAAGAGTTATGCACTTTTTTTCAACCCAAGACATAACATATGCTATGGTAATGTAACTTTACATAATAAGTATATATGCTTTTCAGAAATAGTTTAAAGTAAATTAAAGCGTGTCCATTTAAAGTACTTTAGTGAGCTAATAAATGTGAATATAGCTGATATATTACGCAGCAGTTTTAAAAATATTTTTGCTTTGATTAGTAACACCGCAATTATCTAAAGCTTTATATTCCTTCTAGTGTTTCATGTTTAATACAGTAAACACTAAAACATTATCAAACTATTTGTTACAGATCATGTCATGTTTGTACGTTATTGAAACACGCGATATGTTTTAAAACAGATATTTAACAAAACATTGAGCAAAGTCACTCATATCAATATCAAGACTTCCTTAACTGCAGTGAAGTGAAAAGTTAATGTGACATACACAGAAACGCTTTGCATAACAATACAATGTGTAAAATAATTCATATCAATATCAAGGCTTCCTTACATGTAGTAAAGTACAAGGTTATGGTTGTCTCTACTTGTAAACAAGTCAATTATGTTATTGTAGAGATTTGCATTTTTAACCAGTTAGTCAATTACGGATGTTGTCATAATAATTTGAATAAGTGACTTACAGAAGGTGATTATACAGTAGAACTTCGTTGGCTCGAACACGGATGGCTAGAACACCATATATAGTTCGAACCACTTATCTAGTCCCAAACAAAATCCTATTTCGATGTAAATGCATATACATATTTGGTTTGATGTTAAACAATGAAACATTGCTTGGCTCGAACAACCCTTAGCTCGAACTATTGTGTCGAGTCCCGTCGGGTTCGAGCCATCAAAGTTCTACTGTATATAAGCTAATCAATAAACAATCGATTTACCTTAAGGGAGCTCCTCCTATGTTTCTTAAATTCTCTCCTCTCTGCCTGCCTGCCTGCCTGCCTGCTTCCCACCCCCCCCCCCATCTCTCTCTCTCTTTCTCTCTCTCTCTCTCTCTCTCTCTCTCTCTCTCTCTCTCTCTCTCTCTCTCTCTCTCTCTCTCTCTCTCTCTCACCCTAACGCTATTCACCCTAACCCTATATCTCATGTTCCACATTTCCTGAGCGTTTTTAATATCTTTTCTTTACTTTTTGAATCTGTATTTGTATACACGCACACGTACGCACGCACATCCCGGGGAAATTTCAAACGTCAATCAGATGCTGCATTCAAAATGTTTGTGTGAAAATTGAATTCTCTGATGCTAATCCTTATGGTGATAAATAGTCTTATGTTATTTTGTATTACCATTTTCCTTATACTGATCAACCTCGTGGCAGGTTTGGTGGAAAAAAAGCAAGCTATAGATCTACATAGCTCAAGTTATTTTTGAGAAAATGCAGTGACATATTATACTAACGTTTTCATTAAATCTTGCTTAGATTTGTGTTTATGTACTGCACTAAAGAGGTTATGTACACTCAACAGGTGTCATTGTACAAAGAATGACAGCTAGTATTACGCATACTATTATAAAACTCTGACACTATCTTTTGAACAAATGTAATAGATATTCACACGAACTGTGCAAATTGAACAGAAAGCGTTTCTTTATAGTATATATTTATGCAGACGTTAATGTAGTTTTATATTTGGTTTTAAATCCAAAACACAAAATATCTGAATGTCTCGTACTTATATGATTTTAAATAACTTTTATAACGATTTTGTTGCTGAGTATTGTCTTACAATTCATTCATTCATTCCAAAATTAAATATTTGTATATATGAGACATGAGCATCCCATTATCGTGTTTGTCTGTCTGTCTGTCTGTCTGTCTGTCTGTCTGTCTGTCTGTCTGTCTGGCTGGCTGGCTGTCTGTCTGTCTGTCTGTCTGTCTGTCTGTCTGTCTGTCTGTCTGTCTGTCTGTCTGTCTGTCTGTCTGTCTGTCTGTCTGTCTGTCTGTCTGTCTGTCTGACTCACACACACACACACACCTCTCTCTCTCTCTTTCTCTCTCTCTCTCTCTCTCTCTCTCTCTCTCTCTCTCTCTCTCTCTCTCTCTTTCTCTCTCTCTTAATCACCTATCTTTCTTTCTCTGTCGTCATTACTTACGAGTTCTAATATTCTTCCATACCATAACTTTATCATGTTGTTGATATTTCCATTAATCGTCGTCACCGTTTTCTCTATTGGCGACGCCTCCAGAAGAGTATTAGTAATTTTTAGAGTTTTAGATGATAGTGCAGAGACACAGAATACCTTTTGTAGTGTTCCCAAGTCTTTTACATGCCCGGTAAAAGCACCGATACATGGGATCTCCATTTTTGTTAAAGTCTCATCCGAAAGACTGATAAGTATTTTTTTTATGTAGGAGCGGGGATCGAACCTGCGACTCCTGGGTTTGAAGTCACTTTATCCTCATTTTCACTTTTTCTTTTTATGTTCTCTCCCTATACACCTTTGTGTTCAAAACCTTACTACACAAACACACCAGTACCAGTATCTATGACTTAATCAACACCATGAAAAAACACACGTCGGTAACTTCATTACACCGAGAAAAATATTATTTAAACTTATTTAAACATATGCGGATAAAAGGTCTTGCTCAAAGATATTACACATAGCCGTGGCGGGGTATCGAATCCGCGTCTCCCCAATCGGTCCGATGCTCTATGTACCAAGCACTCCACGAATCAGGCGCTTAAGGAAAATGTTAGTAACCTATTTACAAAAGGCAAACTTATATTTTGTGTTAACCAAAACTTCGATCACCAACGACGTGAGATCCACACGTTTAGTACCTTAACTACATGAGACAATCACCAACTGTATGATAAACACATGCATCAATGACATGAGAATCACACGTTTAGTACCAATTTTTACATAAGACAAGCGCTACCTGCATGATAAGCACGTATTTGGTACTTAAATAACACAAGACAAGAACCAACTACTTGAAAACCACACATTTGGTACCTAAATTACACAATAAAATCACCAACGGAATGAGAACCACACATTTGGTACCTACAATACATAAGACAAACACAAACTGCATGCTAAGCACACGTTTGGTCCCTATTATACAATTAAAGCATAAACGGAATGAGAAACAAACGTTAAGAAGGAAAATTAATAACGACAAGCACCAACTGCATGATAAGCACACGTTTGGTACCTACATAACACAAAGCATCAATAACACTTTTGGTACCTTAATTACATAAGACAAGCGCTTCTTACATGATAAGCACGTGTTTGGTACCTAAGTTACACAGTAGAAGCACCAACGAAATGAAAAACAAACGTTTGGTACCTAAAATAGACAAGACAAGCACCAACGGTGTCAGGTCCACACGTTTGGTACCTAAATTACACAAGGCAATCACTAACTGCATGATAAGCACACGTTTGGTACCTATATAACACAAGGCAAGCATTAACTGCATGATAAGCACACGTTTGCTACCTAAATAACACAAGGCAAGCACTAACTGCATGATAAGCACACGTTTGGCGCCTAAATAACACAAGGCAAGCACTAACTGCATGGTAAGCACACGTTTGATGCCTAAATAACACAAGGTAAGTACTAACTGCATGATAAACACACGTTTGATGCCTAAATTGCAAACGACAAGCATTATTTGCATGATAAGCACGTGTATGGTACTTAAAATACACAAGTCAGTCAACAATCGCATAAGAGAACCACACATTTGATACCTAAAAGACCCAAGATAGGCACCAACAGCATAATATGCACACGCTTGGTACCTGTATTACACAAGACAAGCACCAACTTTATGATATGCACACGATTGGTACCTAAATTACACAATTAAAGAACTAACAACATGAGAACCACACGTTTGGTACTTAAATTACATAAGAAAAGCACCAAGTTCCTACTATTTCTTTGAGAAAGCAGGTTCTATACAGGACCCCACAATTGATGCATCACATAATCGCTATATTTCCGCTTACGTTGTCGTATGTACCAAATATCCACAAGTCGGTCTCAGAAGGAAACAGCATATAAGTTGAGTTACGAGGCATATATATGCATATATATATGAAAGCACGCTATGGGTTATATGTTTACTAGTATCTATATAGTAACTAATTATGAGGCGTTCGACAAAACCTAGGAACCAGATTTGAAATTTTGACCTAATAACTAACCAGTTGTCTTTATATATAACTTTCAACATGGATTTTAATTTATCACTTTTTGACGTCCAAATTTATAGCAACACAATCGCCTTTTTTTTTCGACCTCAGTTAAGTTCTATTAAATATATAGAATGGAAACATATATCACTATATACTCATTTTACGGATGTATAGATTTACAAATGCAAAATTTACGACGGACTGGAGATATTAAAATTGACTGGAGTTGTAGCACAAAATATATGATTGCCAGCCTGAAGATGATCAATGGAAAAACATAATCTGCAGTTCAAGTTAAAGCATAATGTATATCTGGAGCTGAAACGTTGAAATTCTTGCTTGAGGAGTTGGACAAGTTAAGAGTTCAGATGACTCATTTGAATGGTATATTTGTGTTTTTTCAAGAATTTAACTTTTTTTTTAATAAACAATAAATCATTCATTATTGGTGATTGTTTGCACATTATTAAAAGGCACTTTAAAGCGGTACATCCTTCTTTTTTTATGAAATAATGGGGAAAGATATTGAGCAGTGGAGATGTAAAATTGGTAGTATTTATGTGTCGATCAATTATCTATCAAAAAGTCAAACGTCAGAATATGAAGGTTTGTTTGTTAAGCTTTCATATAGGTTGTTCAAGTTGATCATTTTATGTTGATTTTATGTGGAGATGTGGAAAGGAATCCTGGACCACCACGTTACCAGTTTACAAAATTCCCTGTAAATGGCAATTTTCACCAGGGCCATCGAATATTCAGTAAATTTTCACAGGGAAGACAGTGTGTACCATGTTGTTTGGCATTTTTTGCAAATGCGTTATTAAAACCGTTTGATAGCTACTGTTGGAAAGTATTGATATGGACTCTGTTTTGTATGCAGGAGATTATTTATATAGATACACAAAAGAAATATCAAACACACCGCATTCTTTTCTAAATCCCAATGAATTGCCTTCTTACTTAACATTTCAGAAATCTAACTAAGTTTTCTAATTTCCGAACCTACATTTTCGAATTAACACAAACACCATGCCTTCCTTAAGGCCTTTCATACCTTTGATTTTAATATTGCAGCCATGTACACTATTCCTTTTGTGACATTTTGCCACCAACAAGCTGCATTATTTGTAGATTAATCTGCAAAAGTGTAGGTTTATTCTTTTATTATGATATTATCATTGTACATACATATAACAGGACATCACTTTTCATAACAAGAGGCCCATGGGCCTTAATGGTCACCTGATTATCCTTGATGACATAAAGCTATATGAACTTATTTTCCATATTTTGTCTTTCGGAAAGCGGCAAAAATCCAAACAAGGATTTTGAACATCTCACGATCTGCATCAACAAATGACATCACGTATTCTTATACAGATTTAGGCAAGTAGTACCTACCGCAAGGGTCAAACCATGACACCCGAGGACATGAAAATCACAGATTTTATGACGGACTCCTAGGCCTCATTAACTATGCTTGAATTTTGTTTTCTAGTGCTTCCTATAATAAAAAAGATTTTTAAAGTTTGCTTTAAATATGACTGTTTTGGACCAAGGTTACAGTGGGAGTGGGACACTCAAAAATTACACCAAAAACCATTCAAAAACTATTCAGTCATCAGAAATGATGGTTTTTGTCTATTTCTCTTATATAGATTTAATAAAGTAGCCCCACTCCCAACTGGGGGACAAGAAAGTCACAATTTTCATAAAGAATGTTAATAATCATACGCAGGAGGGGGTGTGGGGGGATTGAAGGTAGGGGACGATGAAGTTCACACGGATATTAACCGTTGTGTCAGCAACATCATATCACATAAAAAAAAATCGCAGAAGTCTATTCAGTCATAAGATATAACGTTTTTTGTCAGATTTCTCTTATACAGATTTAATAAACTGGGCTTCATCCCAGTCCCAAACCGCGAGATTTAGAAGCATAAAGTTAATAATTTTGATTTTGATTTTGCTTGTAAACATACAAGCTATGAAGTTTTGGGTTCATTTGCAACATAAAAATGTTAAAACTTGAGCACAATCTGAGTCATTAATCGCTATATAACTGTTGAAATTTGTAACAGGAGCCATAAAAGCATTTATGTGGTCTATATATATAAGGAAATATGTATATCCTGTGGGGCATCAGCATTCCTGTACGATACTAGCTTATAAGGGCTATATATATCCGTTATATATAGAAAATGTGGGCCCTTGAAGAAACCCCACACCAAGGTGTAATTCAAAGACCCCACAAAAGACCATATGTCTTTATATATATATATATATATATATATATATATATATATATATATATATATATATGTGTGTGTATATGTATATGTGTGTATATATATATATATATATATATGTATATGTATGTATATGTATGTATGTATGTATGTATGTATGTATGTATGTATGTATGTATGTATGTATGTATGTATATAATAGTGTGTGTGTGTGTGTGTGTGTGTGTGTGTGTGTGTATTTGTGCATGAGTATGTATGTATGTTTCTATGTATGTATGCATATATGTATATATGTATATAACATGTATATATATATGTATTTTGTGTATTTGTGGGTGTATGAAGATGAATGTACACAATATGACAAATAGAAAACACAAAACGTATTAAAACATTCCTTTTTTATTTTTATATGAGTTTCGAATCTGTTTTCGTATATAAGGGTAATATAAGGGAGTTTTTTAACCTAATAATTTACAATAATATATTTACATCAATATAAAAGTGAAACTTATTCTTATGCACATCTTTCGTTCTATAGTGTATAAGGACAGTCTTAATCGGACATGAGTTTATAATTGTGTCAAAAGGTTGTTTAAAGCGAAGCTTAATAAGAAAACATAGTATAAAGCTATAAGAAGTTTGAGGGAAGTATACTATAATATGTATATGATATATGACTGTTTTGATCACCTTTAAGTAATTATTATCAAATGGAAACAAACAGTAATATTGAACAAATCTTGGATATTGAGTGAATTTAACCATAGTATGGCGACACTGAATATTGTTTAATAACGTGTGTTGATAGAATGCATGCATACATAGATGGCAATCTATTACCAGACATGACATGACTATAAAGGCAAAAGTGAAAATCATTATTTTGCATAACAAAAATTACAAGATATTGTTATAAGGGCAACAGATAAACCATATTTTGCATAACAAATAAAATTGGTATGATATTTATAACTGATATACAAATGACACAGTCACATAGTTTATTACAGTTCTCATATATTATTGTATTGTTGCACCTTTTAACATAGACATGCTTTATTATATTCAAGACTGCGTAACAATGGTTTGGAATGGTATGACTAATCTTGTAATAAATGCAACTTTAAGTGTATAAATAATATACATAAGTATGCGAGTGAAAAGTTGAGTTACATGTCATATAGCTGTAATGTGAAATATAACGACGAAGAAAGTTACTAAAAATATTTTTGTAACAAATAGTCTTAAACCATTCTGATTGGTACTCAATATTATGTCAAAGTATATTCGTTCATTATTTAGAACAAACAATAGTTTTTGTTTTTAGACACGCTATTTAATGCATTGTAGTTTTCTGTTCATAATATATATTTAATTTATTTTTTTGACAAAATGAAGACGAAAAATAATTATAGATCAAAATATCAGATAAATGTTATTTCTACTCATACAACAAAACAATAATATTCAAAAATGTTGATACTTATTATGTTGACAAGAATATTTTGCAAAACATGTTTGAAATCAATTAGTTGTTTATAATTGCGGCGTACCTTTGTAAATATTTTGACTTTTGTGATGAAAATTTTTTTTTGTTCTATTGTTTGTATGATCATCAACACTCGTACTACTTGTTATATCTCATTATATTCCTTCTTCTCACTTACACTCTTAGTTTGCAACAGAATGGAATATTATAGTGATTTTCCCCAAACGTCGTAATGAGTGTAAAAGTTTCACATTTAATGTAAAAGGTTTAAGTGACCCATCCAAAAGACAACAATTATTTCATTGGTTAAAATTGAATAAATACTCTATTTTTTACAAGAGATACACTGTGAAGAAATATCATATAGCAATTGGAAAAAAGAGTGGGGAGATGATCTATTTTTAAGTGGAAACAGTAGGAATAGCACTGGTGTGGGCATCCTTGTCAACTCAAATTTTGCATCTACAGTAAAAGAATATAATAATATTATAGACGGTAGAATGCAATCACTTAAAATTAATATAAATGAAAAAGATTATGTATTTTTAAATGTTTATGCACCAAAAATGCAACAGAACAAACTACATTTCTTACACAAATAGAAGATTTTATTATTTCAAATGATAGTGATACTTTAATTATAGGTGGGGATTTTAATACTATTATCGACATTGATAAAGATAAAAAAATGGAAATAAAACTAACAACAAGAAAAATAGGGATATAATAAATAATATAATACAAAATAACGATATAAATGATATATGGAGAATTTTAAATCCAAATACAAAACATTATACGTGGTACTCCAACCACAAACCGCCAATATTTTGTAGGCTGGACTTCTTCCTAGTTTCAAATAACTTAGTAAATGCAATTACAGAATGTAAAATTACAACGGGTTTACGGTCATATCATTCGTTAGTTTATTTTAATATGAATGTGGATACTCAAGCTAGAGGACCAGGATTTTTTAAACTCAATAATAGTATTATTCTAGAAGAGGATTATCAGGATAAAATAAAATATTCAATACAAGAAATAACAGATATTAATAAAGAAGCTAATCCTAGCACGTTATGGGAAATTATTAAGGGTACAATAAGGAATGAAACTATTAAATTCACATCCGCGAAAAAAAAAGAAAACAGTAAAATAAGAAATGAAACTTAAAACTGATATTGATAATTTAGAAAAAAACTTTACAATAATCAAAACAATATGACAATTTTAAATAATATAAAAGAAAAAAAAGCTGAATTAGAAGAAATTATCAAAACACAAACAAAGGGAATTTTACTTAGAGCAAAAGCAGAATGGATAGAAGGGGCAGAAAAAAATACAAAGTATTTTAGTAATTTAGAAAAGAAAAGATCAGAAAATAAAACTATAAAAAGACTAGTATAAAATGATAGAGAGATAACTAACTCAAATATGTTTTAGAGGAAACTAAATCATTCTATAGAACATTATACAGTAAAGATACCACAATATCTAGTGATAACTCGTTTTTAACACAAATAAATAATACACTTTTGGACGAGGTGAAAAGAGTTCATGTGAAGGTTTTATTAATGAAACAGAATGTTTAACAGCTCTCAAAGAAATGAAAAATGGTAAAAGTCCAGAATCAGATGGCATTACAGCTGAATTTTATAAAATATTTTGGAATACAATTAAAGACTATTACGTTAACTATATAAATTATTCATACGAAAAAAAATCATTAACAACAATTCAAACACAAGGTATAATTTCTCTTATACCTAAGAAAGATAAAGATTTAACATCATTAGGCAACTGGAGACCAATAAGTTTACTTAATATTGATTATAAAAAAACTACAAAGACTATAGCAAATAGAATGAAAAATGTTTTAAATAAACTTATCATTAATAGTCAAACAGGTTTTTTAAAAGGAAGATATATTGGCGAAAACATTCGAACTATCTTTGAAGTAATAGAATATTTAAATGACGAAGACAAACCAGGACTTATATTTTTTGCCGATTTTGAAAAGGCATTCGATAGTATAGATCATAATTTTATTTTTTAAGCTCTTGAATATTTTAACTTTGGTAATTCTTTTATAAATTGGATTAAACTTTTTTACAATGATGCACAAAGTAGTGTAGTTAATAACGGACACATGTCCGAGTTCTTCGACATAAATAGAGGAGTACGACAAGGATGTCCACTGTCACCATATTTATTTATACTAATTATAGAAATTTTATATAAGTCTGTGAAAGCAGATAAATATATAAAGGGTATAAATCTATATAATAGAGAAATAAAAAATACAGCATTTGCAGATGATGCAACATTTATGTTGGATGGGTAATATGGAACGTTTACATCTTTGATAAAAAACTAAATGATTTTAGTAAAGTATCTGGCTTAAAATTAAATAATAAAAATCTGTTATATTAAGATCGGGATCACTAAAAAATTCTACTGAAACATTTGGTACTAACAATAAATTTATATGGACATCAAAATGTTCATCCACATTGGGAATTGTTTTTTCAAATGACAGAAGTAAATATCATGAATTGAATTTATGCAAAAAATACAAGAGTTTTCAAACAGTTTAAAAAGGTGGAAGAGACTCAATTTATCAATAATTGGAAAAATAACTGTTATCAAAACATTTGCACTACCAAAACTTATATACCCTCTTACAGTCTTAGAATTTCCAAAGCCAGAATTAATTAATGTAATCAATAAAAGTATGTATGATTATTTATGGGACAGTAAACCTGACAAAATTAGTCGAAAACCCATTATACAAGACTACGAAAATGGGGGTCTAAAAATGATCGATGTAAATATGTTTATAAAAGCAATAAAAGCGGGATGGGTCAAAAGAATAATAGATAATGAAAATGATGGGGATTGGAAACATATATACATTAACAAATTAGAAAAGTTAGGGGGACAATTAATATTTGAATGTATGAATATTCTAAAACACAAAACCACAAGATTCCCAGTTTTTTTATTAGAAATATAACAATCATGGTCAAGTATAAATTTTGAAAATAAACCAGAAACATTAAACAACCAGATATTATGGAACAATTCGTTCATAAAAAACAAAAACAAAACTTTATTTTATAAAGAATGGCATTCAAAAGGTATCAAGTACATCAAACAACTATTTGATAGTAGACAAAAAACATTCCATACTTTTTAATTTGTTAAAGCAAATTACCTACTAAATAATTCAGATTTTTTAAAATATTATACTCTAATTGAAAGCATTCCAACGGTATAGAAACAAAATTTAAAAGCAAACAATATAGCTGACAATAATGAAGAAATAAATTTATTGCAACAAATCAGAAACCTTAAAAGTCCAAATAAACTTTTATATAATAGACAACTAAGAAACATACGAAAAAAATTATAATCAAACCTCATATTAAATGGGAATAAGAAGATGCGAACATAAACTGAAAAGCTGTACACACCTTACAAATTTACGCGCTTTCCAGTACAAATATATAATGCGAATTATACCTAACAACAAATTTCTGTATAAATGCAACATATGTAATACAAGTTTATGTGAATTTTGTGCTATGCACGTTGAAACAAACATACACCTATTTTGGGAATGTCAGTTTTCTAGAGCCTTCTGGACATATCTTGAAGTACATCTTAATGAAAACCAGTTAACAATAAAGTTAAATTACATGGTAATATCTCTTGGTTGTACTGAATGGAACAGTTATTCAAATTTGTTAAATACTATATTGATATATGCTAAATATTTCATTTACAAAAACAAATATGCAAAAACAATTCCCATGTTTAATAATTTTAAAAAAATATTTAAAATACATAGAAAATATAGAAAGAATAATAGCAATAGCAAAGCAAAAGAAAAACTTGGACAGCATAACGGCAAATGGGACAAATTACAACTAAATTAATGACATCAACATTCTGATTCCAGGCTTAGAGTGTTAATTTTTTCTTCTCTTTATCTTAACCCTCCTACTCTTATCTACTACTCTTTCTTTACACTCTATTTAAGCGATTTTATTTTTCATTTTACACATAGAAATATTTATTATTTATTTAACACATTGTGGCATTGTCTCATTAAAAGAAAGTAAATATATAAGTAGAATGCAAAACAAACAAATAATTACTATGTTGTTTGTTTGTTGTTGAGTTTTTTGCTGTGTTTGTTTTAATTAATAACTTATTATTAGAAAGAAATTTCATTATTGTGAACAGTTTAAATATTCATTATAAGAATATATAAAGATAGTCTGAATGTACTTGCTATTATAAAAGTTGTAAATCTCAACATGTCAGCATAGTATAATAGTTTACTTTAATCTTCTTCTAATATGTTTTGTCCAATATGTTGCTTTGTACATATATGTATGTGTATAATGAGAAATAAAATAGTAAAAGATAAAAAAAAAATAACTTCACCGAAGCACCGACACGGTTGATTTTGTTCTTATTTGAAAGGACCTCATTTATCCCTAACTCTACACACTTCCAAATGACCGTTCAACAACCTGTTGATAGTTCTGTGGTCTGTTGAAAATGTAATGTTTTATTTGCTGAAAATGTAATGTGTCGAAAATGTAATTTATAATGTATTGCAAATGTTATGTGAAATATGTTGAAAATGTTATGTGTTGGAAATGTAATTTATAATGTATTGCAAATGTTATGTGAAATATGGTGAAAATGTTATGTGTTGGAAATGTAATTTATAATGTATTGCAAATGTTATGTGTAATATGTTGGACATGTTATGTATTTGAAATGTAATTTATAATGTATTGCTAATGGTATGTGTACTATGTTGAAAATGTTACATATTGGAAATATAATAAATAATGTATTGCAAACGTTATGTGTAATATGTTGGAAATGTTATGTGTTTGAACGGTAATGTATAATGTATTGCAAATGTTATGTGTAATATGTTGAAGATGTAATGTGTTTGAAATGTAATTTATAATGTATTGCAAATGTTATGTGTAATATGTTGAAAATGTTATGTGTTTGAAATGTAATTTATAATGTATTGCAAACGTTATGTGTAATATTTTGAAAATGTTATGTGTTGGAAACGGATTGTGCAATGTACCGGACATATAATATGTAATGTGTTGTAATGTTCCAACGGACATAACGGTCACTTAACGGTTACTCTAAAATAACAGCATTGGCACTTACTTTCATACGACAGATTATTGACAACTGTTTTACCTTCGACGATATTAAGAGAAACTCAAATAAGAACATTTCCATTTCCATTAAAGCATTTTTAGACTCCAAAAATAAACTGCTACTCCTAAATGATGATACAAATTAAATCCTCTTTGAATATAGTAAAACCAGAACTCGTATTAAAACCACTTTATAGATAGTAATGTAATGACAGTTTGAGTAATGGGTTGCATCTCAAGAACTGTCGTTGATTATTTATTTAGTGTTGAACAGAAAAACAGGATTTCAAGTACACTAAGGAAACGTCTGACTTGTTGCACTACTGAAGTGCAATTATACTCGTTTAAATGGAATTTAACGGCATTTATATCACATGTCTGGTTATATACGGCATCAATGTTATATTTGTGGAGGAAGAAGTCATAATAAATATCAGTTGAACCATCGTCTTTCAATATATATAATGCAGATAACTGGTTTACTTTGACCGAGTTGGGGTCAAACTAACGACCTCAGTCATGAAATGTCATTTAGACCACAGTGACTTATGCATGTAATTAGAACAGATGGTTCCCCAGTTGTACAATAAAATAAATATTTGTGAAGTGTTATCGAATTCCAGCCAATGGTTGTCGAGAAATAGCGACAACAAAAAATGTCTGAAAATTTATTTGCGCGCAACATGCCAACGATATACACAACTAGGCTTAGTACCAACTACTCTTGTAGCGTTTCAATCACTTGAGTTCCAGTCGATGGTTGCCAAGAAATAGCGACCACAAAACATATGTATAAAACATTCAAAAGGCCATAACCCATTGGACAAATATTATCGCGCAACATGCCAACAATGGGAGCAACTATGCTTAGAACCAGTCACCCTTGTAATGTTTCATTAATTTCTGATCAATGGTTGGTGAGAAATAACGATCACAAAAATTGTCTACAGACCGAAGGGTCGATCGACCGACCGATCGACGAGCGTGATTCTTATATAGCCCCCATATACTTTGTATCTAGTGGTGTCAAAATGCTTAGGCTGGGACAAATTGAAGAGAGGTGAAACTCAATTAAAAAATGAGTGTCCAGATATGCTGTTATATAAAGTGGTAAACGAACTATGATTAAAAGATAACGTGCAAATGTTCATACTCATTTATTACCTCACTGTTTGTTGGTGCCTTTCAATTTGACAGAATAGGTTAGTAGAGAAAAGGTAAAACGACACAGGGGGTTTCATTGTGTTTTGGGTTACTTCGATATATCTCAAGTCTTTTTTCCGTCAGGTCAAACAACGCTGTTGCTGACGTTTTTTCATCAGTTTCAATGTGTGTCTCGCACGGCGTTTTGTATATTGGTTCAACTGTATCTTTCGTGTCACCAAGGATTGCTTTCACGTCGTCTTTTGTTTCAGGTGGTCCTATTTCATTTGCTCTTCTATCACGAAGTTTTGAACCCATGCACTCTCCACGTTCTTCCACCTCCATATGCTTGTAATGGTTTTGGTGGAAAAAATAGCAGGGCTGACTGTCACCTGAGCCGTGCGGAATAAGACGAACATGTAACTTTGTGCCATTCTGAAATGTTAAATATAATAAATATGTGAAATTGAATGTAATTTAAATGCAAAGTGGCTAACATAATTTATGATTGTTGCAATAATAGGTTGCTTTTGATGGTAAATGAGTCATCATATCAACCGCTTATTAGTTACAACAACACTATCAGATTATACAATTTTAGACAACAGCACCATTATCTACTTGGTTAAATCTAGTAATGGTTTAAACAGAAGTCTTGGCATGTAACGAGATATAAACAAAAAACATTTATGAACATATTTTACTATCCTAACATTAGGGATGCTACACCTTTCACTATCCCTTACATGAGGGTTGTTACACAGTTCACTACCCCTCACAGGAGGGATGTTACCATTCCACTTTCCCAAACATTGAGATATTACACATCTCACTATCTCTAACATGAACGACGTTACAAATTTGACTACCTCTCAAATCAGGGATATTACACATTTCACAACCCCTCACATGAGGGATGTTACTAATGTCACTCTCTGTCACATGAGCGATATTGCACATTTCACGACCCCTCAAAAGAGGGATGTTACACATTTCACTAACACTCACATGATGGATGTTAAAAATTTCACTATTTGTCACATGAGGGATATTACAAATTTCACTATTCATCACATAAGTGATGTTACACCGTTCACTATCTTTCACATGATAAATGTTAGATATTTCACTTCCCCCCATATGAGGAATGTTACATATGTCACCATCACTCACATAAAGGATTTAACACATTTTATTACCCCTCACATTAAAGATGTTACATATTTCACTACCACGCACATATGGATTGCTTCACACTTGACTACCTCTTACATAATGGATGTTACACATTTCCTCACTCTTCACATAAGTGATATTACACCGTTAATACCCCTTACATGAGCTATGCTTCATATTTCACTTTCCCGCAACTAACCGATATTACACATTTCAGTTCCCCTCACATGAGGAATGTTACGCATTTTAATCTACCTCAAATGAGGGATGTTTATTACATTACCCCTCACATGAACAATAATACACATTTCACCCCCCTCCCCACGATAGGGATATTACACATTTCACTACTCATCACATGAGGGATATTGCAGATAACACTATCCCACACATGAGGGATATTATACATTTCACTATCTCACACATGGTGAATACTTAAATAGCTCTATCCCTCACATGAGGTATGTTACATTTTACTACCACTCACACGAAAGATCTTATACCATTCATTATCTCACACATGAGGTATCTTACACATTTGACTATTCCTTACATGAGGACGTTTATTCATTTCACTTCACCACACAAAAGGAATACTACAGGTTTCAACCCCATCCCAAGGCATGAGGAATGTTACATTTCAGTACCGCTCACATTAGGGATTCTACATAATTTACTACCCTTCGCATGAAAAATATTATACATTTCACTACCTCTCAGATGAAGGATAATACAAATTTCACAACCAATTGTTAAACATTTAAGTACAACTCACATTAGGGATGTTACATATTTCACTTCCTTTCACATGAGGGATGTTACCAATTGCACAACCTATCATATAAGGGATGTTAAATATTTCACTATACCCCAAATAAAAATTGTTACACATTATCACGATCACTCACATGAGGGATGCTACACATTTTACTACTCTTCACATGAACGGTGTTACATATTTCATAATCCCTGACATTAGTTAGGTTACCTATTTCACTACCCCTCTCAATTTTGGATGTTACAAATTTCACTACACCTCCCATGACACATGTTACACTTTTCGCTATCCCTCACATGAGTGGTGTAACGTATATCACTTTACACCAAATTAATGATTTACTTAACTACTGCTCACATAAAGGATACTACATAGGTCACTCCTCAACTCATGAGGGATATTACACATTTTACTGCCATTCACAATAGGCATGCTACACATTTCACTTCCCCTTACATGAGGGATGGTACAAATTTCACTACCACTTACACGAGGCACGCTATATATTTCACTACTCCTTACAAGAGGGATGCTATATATTTTACTATCCTTCAAATGGGGGAGGTTACACCTTTCACTACCACTTAACTTGCATGAGGGAAGCTACACATTTCAGTACCCCTTACATGAGTGACGCAATATATTTCTATACCCCTTACATGAAGGATGATAAACATTTTACTATCCCTTACATGAGGGATGCTATACATTTCACTACCCCTTACATGAGGGATGATACACATTTTAATACCCCTTACATGAAGGATGATACACATTTTAATAACCTTTACATGAGGGATGATACACATTTTAATACCCCTTACAGGAGGGATGATACATATTTTAATACCCCTTACATGAGGGATGACACACATTTTAATACCCATTACATGAGAGATGCTAAATAGTTCACTACTCCTTACATGAGGGATGCTATACATTTCACTATCCCTTACATGAGGGATGATACACATTTCACTACCCCTTACATGAGGTATGCTATACATTTCACTATCCCTTACATGAAGGATGATACACATTTCAATAACCCTGACATGAGGGATTTTATATATTTCACTACCCGTTACATGCGGAATTATATATATTTCACTACCCATTACATGAGGGATGCTATAAATTTCACTACCCATAACATGATGGACGCTATATATTTCACTACCCCTTACATGAGGGATGCTATACATTTAACTACCCTTTACATGAGGGATGCTATACATTTCACCTCCCCTTACACGAGGGATGATACATATTTATCTACCTCTTACTTGAGGGATGTTATACATTTCACTACCCGTTACATGAGGGATTAAACACATTTCAATACCCCTTACATGAGGTATGCTATACATTTCACTACCCGTTACATGAAGGATAATAACATTTCACTACCCCTTACATGAGGGATTTTATACATTTCACTACCCCTTACATGAGGAATGATATATATTTCACTACCCCTTACACATAGCTGTCAAGGCTCAAATGAACCTTAGAGTGAGAAAATATTCTAGGTGGTTTCGGGGGCATGCCCCCCTCTCCTGAAAATTCTTGATTACTAGATCGTCTGTGGTGTGTTCTTGGGTGTTTTCTACAACAGTTTCAGTCAATTTTTTTACCAAAATTTTCATTAAATTTGTATCATTTTTTTCAAATTATGGTGTAATAAATTTATAGTAATTCAGCTACAGCAACGCTGTGATGTGATGCTAGAGAATTATTTTTGGAGGCGAGCTACTAGCACTAGCAGACGACGCCATGATGTTTACATTGACAACGGGTAACGGTTATTATTCTAACACCGGTTCCGGTGGCTAACATAAGGTCAGACATAACTATTACACGAACCAATGTTTTTACCGATTTATTCATAAAACCATAGTATTTATTGCGTGAATTTTGTTTTAATTGAAATACGGGATAAATTACATAGTCAGCGTGAGACCCTGATTGCATTGCCAAAATCGTTAGACTCACGACGAAACCGTAAGACTTGACATGTATGCTTACATGAGGGATGCTATATATTTCACTACTCCTTACATGAGGGGTGCTATATATTTTACTATCCTTCATATAGGAGATGTTACACATTTCACTACCACTTACATGAGGGAAGCTACACATTTCACTACCCCTTACATGAGTGACGCAATATATTTCTATACCCCTTACATGAAATATGATATACATTTCACTACCCTTTACATGAGGGATGATACACATTTTACTATCCCTTACATGAGGGATGCTATACATTTCACTACCCCTTACATGAAGGATGATACACATTTTACTATCCCTTACATGAGGGATGAAACACATTTTTCTACCCCTTATATGAGGGATGATATACATTTCACTACCACTTACATGAGGGATAATATACATTTAACTACCCTTTACATGAGAGATGATATACATTTCGCTGCCCCTTACATGAGAGATGATATACATTTCGCTCCCCCTGACATGAGGTATGATATACATTTCACTACCCCTTACATGAGGAATGATAACAATTTCACTACCCCATACATGAGGGATGCTTTATATTTCATTACCCCTTACATGAGGGATGCTATACATCTCTCTACCGCTTACATGAGGTATGCTATACATTTCACTACACTTTACATGGGGGATGATATGCATTTCACTACCCCTTACATGAGGGATGCTATACATTTCAATACCCCTTACATGAGGGTTCTATACATTGCACTACCCCTTACATGAGGGATGGTATACATTGCACTTCCCCTTACACGAGAGATGTTCTACATTTCACTACCCCTTACATGAGGGATGCTACACATTTCAATACCCCTTACATGAGGTATGCTATACATTTCACTAACCCTTACATGAGGGATGGTACAAATTTCACTACCACTTACATGAGGGATGTTATACATTTCGCTACCCCTTACATGAGAGATGATATACATTTTGCTACCCCTAACATGAGGGATTATATACAGTTCACTGGCCCTTGCAAGAGGGAATATTATACATTTCACTACCCCTTAAATGTTGGATGATATACATTTCACTACCCCTTAAATGATTGATGATATACAATTCACAACCCCAAACATGAGGGATGGTATACATTTCACTACCCTTTACAGGAGTGATGATATACATTTCACTACCTGTTACATGAGGGATGATACATATTTCATGAGGGATGATACACATTTCACTACCCCTTACATAAGAGATGATATACATTGCTCTACACCTTACATAAGGGATGAAATACATTTCACTACCCCTTACATAAGAATGCTATATGTTTCACTACCCCTTACATGAGGGATGATACACAATTCACTTCTCCTTACATGAGGGATGCTATACATTTCACTACCCCTTACATGAAGGATTATATACATTTCATTACCACTTACATGAGGGATGCTTCACATTTCACAACCCCTTACATGAGGGATGTTGTACATTTCGCTCCCCCTTAAATGAGAGATGATATACATTTCGCTCCCCCTTACATGAAGGATGATATACATTTCACTACCCCTTACATGAGGAATGATAACAATTTCACTACCCCATACATGAGGGACGCTTTATATTTCATTACCCCTTACATGAGGGATGCTATACATTTCACTACCCCTTAGATGAGGGATGCTATACATTTCACTACACTTTACATTGGGGATGATATGCATTTCACTACCCCTTACATGAGGGATGCTATACATTTCAATACCCCTTACATGAGGGTTCTATACATTGCACTACCCCTTACATGAGGGATGGTATACATTGCACTACCCTTTACACGAGGGATGTTCTACATTTCACTACCCCTTACATGAGGGATGCTACACATTTCACTACCCCTTACATGAGGGATGCTATACATTTTACTAACCCTTACATGAGGGATGGTACAAATTTCACTACCCCTTACATGAGGGATGTTATACATTTCGCTACCCCTTACATGAGAGATGATATACATTTTGCTACCCCTTACATGAGGGATTATATACAGTTCACTACCCCTTGCAAGAGGGAATATTATACATTTCACTACCTTTTAAATGTTGGATGATATACATTTCACTACCCCTTAAATGATGGATGATATACAATTCACGACCCCAAACATGAGGGATGTTAAACATTTCACTACCCTTTACAGGAGTGATGATATACATTTCACTACCTGTTATATGAGAGATGATACATATTTCATGAGGGATGATACACATTTTACTACCCCTAACATAAGAGATGATATACATTGCTCTACACCTTACATGAGGGATGAAATACATTTCACTACCCATTACATAAGAATGCTATATATTTCACTACCCCTTACATGAGGGATGATACACAATTCACTTCTCCTTACATGAGGGATGCTATACATTTCACTACCCCTTACATGAGGGATTATATACATTTCATTACCACTTCCATGAGGGATGCTTCACATTTCACAACCACTTACATGAGTGATGTTGTACATTTCACTACCCCTTACATGAGGGATGATGTACGTTTCATTACCCCTTACATGAGGGATGATATTCATATCACTACCTTTCATATGAGGGATGCCATACATTTTACTATCCTTCATATGAGGGATGTTACTCATTTCACTACCTCTCATATGAGGTATGGTAAACATTTCACTACCCTCACATTAAGGATGATAAACATTTAACTACCTTTAGGGATGCTGCACATGTTAATACCTGTATATGAGGGATATTACACATTTCACTTCCTCTCATATAAAGGATGTTACACATTTCACTACCCGTCACATGAGGGATGTTACACATTTCACTACCCGTCACATGAGGGATGTTACACATTTCACTACCCCTCACATGCGGGATGTTATACATTAAACTTCCCCTGACATGAAAGATGCAACACATTTCTCATATCCCTCACACAAGGAATATTACACATTGTATTACCGCTTACATGTGGGTTACTACACATTTTTATGACAACTCAGATAAAGAATGTTCCACATTTTACTATCCCTAACTGGAGTGATGTCACACATTTCACAACCCTTCATATGAGGCATGGTACTCATTTCACTATTGCTCACATAAAGGATAGTACAAATTTCACTATCCCTCACGTGAGCAATAAGACCTATTTCACTACCACTCTTAATAGGGATGTTACACTGTTTTACTATCCCGATTGACAGACTGTTTGATATTTATTTCCAAGGCTGTGTGCACTCTGTGATTCCGAGGGATTTTTGAGCATATATTATCATGTAGAATAAATGATTGATGACAATTATCCTGTCTCTGTTATTTAATGAATTTATGATGGTGTTTTCAACAATGATTAAGTAACATAGCGACGTCTTGAAGCAGTATTCTGAGCGCTGCCTCAGTCGCATGGTATAATATCCTACCAAGTCACATTATACTGACACCGGACTTGTGGAAAAGTCTTTGGTACAACCCGGCCGGGGATCGAACCCCTGATCTTCCGCGTGCTAGGCGGACGCTTTTCCTCTGGAACACTGCTGCGATTGTTTAACGAAGTAAAGTAAGACATTAAACGTATATCAATTATAATATAATAAACGTACCATGTCTGGATATACTTCCATTGAGCACATGTCTGTCCCACCAATGACTGCAATGTTGATATTCATGCCGTACGAACATCCAAAAGGTTTATTCTCCATGACTTTTGAGCATTCGTCAATGGTGCTACATTCGAGCAGAGCACGTAACAGGATTGACACAGGCACGGAACCAGCACTTGCTTGCCGCGGTACAAGAGAATTAATGCTAATCACAAGATATTTATTCATTCCAAAACAGAAACCAGCCAAGAAACCGGGATAATGATAGGATACGAAGTGTTGCTTAGGTACTCTTAACATGGTTTCATCCGGTTCTTCAGCAGTGTTTTCAGTGCTGTCAATGGTGACATTAGCAACATAGACGTATTTACTAACATCTTCATCCCAGTCATCGTTGTGACCAATCATTCGGAACCCCTCTCTATTTACTAATACATCTGTGCAACCCTTCCCGCTGTCAACTTGGGTATCATTATCGTTTGCGGTGTCATCGGGTTGTGAGTGACAAAATTAGATTTCTGAAGCTATCTGAAGTAAGAAAATGTCTTCAAACGCTTGACATGCTCCATCTGCAATTCCACGTATTTCTGAAACTATATGAGGATAGCAAGTCTGAGCAGCATCGAGGTATCCGTCATATATTTTTCGGCCTGAAGTACTCTTGTAAAACTTTCGAAAAAGCTGGACATCATTGGCTGTTTCAAGATATGTTTTTATCCAACCTGCAAATATTAGAGAAAAAAATAGAAGATAAAAAGATCGCATGCATAACACATAACGGTCACGAACTAAAAGAACAATTATGCAGAGTGGACAGTTTGATATCTGCAACATTGGAAAAATCCTGTAAATTCTACATTTGATGATTAGTGTATCATACTAATGCCATGTAAAATTATTTGTTATCACCAGATGACACCCATGAATAACACGAGTTGTATTTATGCTAGATTTACGTTGGCACATGTCTGTGTGTAAATTGCTGCACACACACACACCGATATTATACGTGTTTTCTTTACATTTCTACCGAAAAACAAACGTAACGAAATAAGACACTGTTGAAATGCGAGTAAAAAACAGACGTGATTGCGTCTTGAATCAAATCGGGACCTTAAGATACGTTCACGTCTAGGCAATTATTACAAGAGCTGAAGATGAGAGATCTGATATGCCTTTTTTGCACCCGTGAAGAAAATAAGCGTGTGTTTGACGTTTATTGTCTACATTTAATTCTGCACCCGTGATTCAAGATAAGGCGCTAAATTTAAATGTCTTCTGTTTTTAAACTTGTTTATTTTAAATCGATTGTGAAACAAGTTATTCCAACTTAGACAAATCACGCTCGAGGTCTTCCTGAGTAGGACCAGTACTTAGCATATGCAGAGAAAGTGTTTTGCTCAAGAATACTACACATAGCTGTTGTAGAAGATCGAACATCAACCCCAACCCAAGATCCTGTGCCCGATGCTCTACCACTGGGCCACGTGCGATATATGTACATTACTTCTACGATATGCCGGGGGCTGATTCCTGTATCAGGTAATCATGTGATACAATACTTTCCAAACTAGACTTTTTTTTTTCATGAGCACAATGGAAGCATTTTACATATACATGTTGTTTTAACATATATGTTCGTTTGAAAATAAGTTATGCTTTCCTAAAATGAGCACAGATACATTCACATTTAAAAGAGGTACAACTTGATCCAAGTTGCTCATATAATCTATGATAGTGTGAGTTACGAAAATCCTATAAGGACTTCTCGCCATATATCAGTTTTATTTTCTGAATTTTTTTTTTTTTTTTTTAATTTTATCAAAATTTCTATTTTCATTGATCAGCAAAATATCAAAGAATTGCTTTTTTATACTAAATTACTGTGCTTGAATGCGAAGAAAGCTCAAAGGTTATATGAACGGCTTTCGAGTCCGATTCCTGGGTAGAACCAGTAGTGAGTGTTGGTATTTGAGTGGCATCGAGTCGAGCTTGGGGATTGGACCCGCAACCTCTGGCGTGAGCGGCCGACATATCCACTACTACGCCCCGCTTATACATTTGTGAAATACAGCGTGAATCACGATTTGGACGTGCACGCGCGGTCCTGGTAAATCTATGCGATTTTAGCTGACAAGAGCCGTATATTAAAGTCCTACCTTTAATGACAAAACATATAAATAAATTAAACATATTGATAATGCAACATATGTGTTACTTCATAGACGTATACGGGTCGTTTCAACTCCACGGACTGCGCATGCGCGGCGGCCATCTTGTTTCTATTGACTGTGCATGCGCGGCGGCCATCTTGTTTCTGCGCAAAGACGGCCATTTTGGATGTGCGCGCGGCGGCCATTCTGAACGCGTATCGGAAGGCGGCCATTTTGGCTGTGCGCGCGGCGGCCATTTCGACTGCGTGTCGGAAGGTGGCCATTTTAGATAACGTCGTATGTGCGGTCATAGTTTTAATATAGAAGCCGACTGACATCATATCGAAGTTTAAAAAGGTAGTCATGCGTTTGATAAGAACGTCTCAAAAGTATTCAGAGCTGATTCAGTGCAAGAGCCAACATGTCTGAGTACATAATAGCTAGTGGAACTATTTCGAACAATAGGTCAATGGATCCTTTGTGTAAACGTTCTATTGAAAAGCACCCAATATTCAGTGCAAAAGCCAACATGTCTAAGTACATAATAGCTAGTGGAACTATTTCGAACAATGGATCAATGGGTCCTTTGCTGTACATAGTCACGATTGGTATGGTCTGGACAGGTATGTGCTATAACCGTTGGACTTTAAAACTCGAGCAAAGTTAGGTATTGGTATAACTGTCCACGGTGTGAGTATTGGAGTTTTATAGCAAGAGGTAAATTATTTTAAAATAAAATGTTGTTGTTGTTGTTGTTTTTAGTATCGTAGATGTTGCTTTAACTGTATAACACGAATTTTAAGGGAAAAATCGGATGTATTGAATTTTTATAGCAGGAGGTAATATCTAATTTTAGAGGACCACAGGGAAGATTAGAGTTCCAGCTGTGTTTCTTCTTTAAATAAGGACTTAATAATTATTATTATTAATATTATCATTATTATTATTATTAAAGATGAAATATGTTTTTTTTAGTATCGTAAATGTTGCCTTAACTGTGTGACACGAATTTTACGGAAAATGAATGGATTCGATCCTAAAACCGGAAGTTAAAAAAAATTGTTTCGAAATAGGGCAAGTTACATATTTTTGAAAATGTATGACAGAGTACATTACGAAAAATATGGTTCCAACCGGAAATGACATCATAAAATCAACTTTTTTATACGTTATCGTAGCGTATCGAACGAGGTATCATTGAAAAGGTATTGAAAAGCAGATTTCAAATATATTAAATTGATGGGTACAGCTAAAATATTTTTCGATTTATATCAGAAATAAGAAATGAAAACTCTAATAGCGAATCGAGTATGGTACCATATGAAAGAAAATGGCGCGCAGTTTCCAAATATGCAACTTTTATGAGTCTAGGACGACCCCGCGCTGAGATATAAACGTTTGAATAAGCCGGAAGTGACGTCATAAACGATTGAATTTTTAATGCGAGTCCGTAATGTATCGAGTAATGTATCGTTGGAAAGGTATTGAAAAGATAAATCCAACGGTGTAACTTTTATGAGTTTAGGACAACCACGAGCTGAGATATAGACGTTTAAATAAACCGAAAGTGACGTCATAAACGATCGAATTATTTATGCGTGTCGGTAACGTATCGAATAATGTATCGTTGGAAAGATATTGAAAAGACGAATTCAACGATGTAACTTTTATGAGAATAGGACGAACCTGGGCTGAGATACGGTCGTTTAAATAAATCGAAAGTGACGTCATAAAATTAAACTTCGTCGTAGAATATTCCTTTAGGTAACGTTTGAAAGCTCCCGACACACTCATAAGGAAAATGTTTTACGTATTGGTCATTCTCTTACCGTTTTCGAGATATCACGATTTAAAAGTTATGTGACGTCACACAATCCAACGCTTTATTGCGCCGAAATTTCAAACGATCATAACTGGGTCAATTTATGAGATAATATAGCCTTGTTGGGTATCGTACAAAATATCTTTTTAGGCTCTATCAGTTGATATAATCGGACCGGAAGTAGAATCACTCATGCGTAAAAAGGTCATTTCTTCATTAATTATATGTCGATTTCAACAAACTTGGAGTTTAGATACATCAGTATTTTGCCACGATTCAGAATCCAATCCAAGATGAAATTGAATGAAAGGTGTAACGAGTCGATACATCACATTATAAAAACATTGAAAATTTATAAGGGGAAGAAGGTAAACTGCTTAATTGAGAAAAGCAAAATGGATTTAGAGAAGTGGACTCGTCATTTCCGTCTAATGGCTGAAGGCAAACTACGAAAGGATCCAAGAGGATTTTACGTTGTTGATCAATCAGGTAGTAAAGGAAATCCATTACAGACACCAAAATGAAATACTGGACACAATGCCATTCCGTTATAAATCCAATATTGAATCGATACTATCACATCTGATAAAAGACCCGGAGAAATTATTAACGTGGACTAATGAAGGTGAATTCATTTAGGAAGGGACAACCATACCAGGAACCCAAATAACAGACTTGCTGAAAGACAGCAAATACCAGTATAAGGGTAAAGACATCATGGGAGCTTCCAAGTTTTACAGCGGATTGAATAAGTTAGGCGTATCGACCAGGTTATACAAATCACCACAGAGAAAAGAATTAAAGAGACCATTTCCGCCAGGAATCCCCAAAAATTGAAAATTAAAAAATGTGTACATTTAAATGGAGAACTCCAGGGTCTACAGACGTTATTATTATCTACTTGAATTGGGAACAACGAATGTGAGAGACAGAAAAACTGATGATTGAACATATTATTCCTGAGCAACTAGATGCAGTCAGTACTGTTGTACGCCATATCGTGGAATCTAAGATACTTATCATGGACAGAGATTCTGATTATTTTCATCGGAAGAGACAAAAACTGAGAGTCATTGCTGGACATACCGTACCATTCAGAAGAAAACGCAGCCTGTTTTTAAGTCAACACAAGATTATCCCGAGACTACTACGAGCATTCTATTTAAGACATATACTTACCAAAAAAAGAAACTTTACATACTTTAGGGCCTGCTTTAGTGGGTGAGCGTTGACTTTATGTGAACGTTATCGATATTTACTTAAAGGCCCGAGTATAGAGAGTACATCGACACAAGATGTGTGCACTTGTACCGTGCACGGGCTAGCACGCTTTACGCTTCCTGTTTTGACCACTTGCCTCGTGTTGACCTATCCCGGGTTCATTTCAATTGCTTTTTCTTATGCAGCCACACGCACTTTTTATCATTGGCACGAAAACACAATATTGTTTACAGTTTTGACTGAAAACGTAAATGTCACGGCTATCCGAAAATGACAGAAATCAGGCTGTCGGTATGCTTAGAACTGGCATGTCTGTAAATAATGTTGCTCTTCATTTTGGGTGCTCTAGGCAAACAATTCACAACCTGACAACTCGGTATGCAATTACTGGATCAGTTACAGATAGGCCGAGATCAGGTAGGCCCAGAGCGACATCACGTAGAGACGACCGGTACATTACGTTAACGCACTTACGTAATCGCTTTACCCCAGCAACGGGAAGTGCACGGCGGTTTAGGGTCTCGGCTCAGACGATACGTAATCGTCTTAGACAAGATAAAGCACCAATTCGTGAGCGTCGACCTTATAAGGGACAAATTCTAACCGCGCGTCATAGAGCCGTCCGCTTAGACTAGGCTGGACGTCACAGGCACTGGATACGTGCACAATGCGTGATTTTTACCGATGAGTCACGCTTCAGGGTCAGCTTTGCTGACGGTAGGGTCAGAGTTTACAGGCGACGAAACGAGAGATTTGCCCAATGCTGCGTGCAGGAGCGAGACAGGTTTGGGGGTGGTAGCGTCATGGTTTGGGCGGGCATAATGGACAATCAGAAAACACATCTGGTTATCGTTCTGGGCAACCTTAATGCAGAAGGGTATGTGAACATCTTGAGGAACAATCTCCTCCCGCTCATGCAAAATCGGGGTCCTGGAGTGTAACATAACACCGCGAGACCCCACACAGCTCGCATAACGACACAATTCTTGGCTCAGAACGGCGTCAACGTGGCCGGCGGTTTCGCCCGACCAAAACCCGATATAACACATGTGGGACGAATTTAGGCGTCGGGTACGCATAAATCATCAAATAAAACAATATCAATGACCTGAGACATGCCCTCCTTGTTGAATGGCAGAACATACCCAATGACGTCATTCGCCGTCTCACAAATTCCATGAGGAGGAGAATAGCAACCTGCATTAGGGCCAATGGCGGTCACACACGCTTTTAACACAACTTGATTCACATTGGCACTCAAAAAGTCAATAAAACATTTCTTCACATTTTTGTGATTTTTGAAATCGACCCCTACGTCTTGTGACCTCAAATTTGCCTTCATTTTGAAGAAACCCATACCCGACGCTGTTACAAACTCACAGATATTGCTTCCAAGTTTCATATAGCATCTACATACGCACACTATATTGTTTCATAGTGACGTTATAACCATCAGCATCCCAAGTAAAGTTTCTCTTTTTGCATAGTATACCATGCGAGTAGAAATAAGGACACGAGAGGAATTAATTTTGTCAAAGTTTATAAGGGGAATATTTGCACTAACGACACTTAAAAAGAGGCAAGATGAGCACAACTTCTTGCACAGTGTGTGATCAGACATTTTGTAGTAGAAACAATCTCATGAGACATTAGAAAAATAAACACTTTGAAGAGCAACCACAGCATAAAGATGATAAAAGCTGGAAATTACCACAAGGAATCCCAGAGTATCAGGAAGCGCATTTGGGAGCGCCGGGAGCGCATTTAGGAGCGCATTTGGGAGTGCCGATAGCCCATTTGGGAGCGCCGAAAGCGCATTTGGGAGCGCCGGGATCGCATTTGGGAGCACCGGGATCGCATTTGGGAGCGCCGGGAGCGCATTTGTGGGCACCGGGAGCGCATTTGGGAGCGCCGACAGCGCATTTAGGAGCGCCGGGAGCGCATTTGGGAGCACCGGGACCGCATTCGGGAGCGCATTTGGGAGAGCCGTGAGCGCATTTCGGAGCGCCGGGAGCTCCAGCGTTTAAGTTTAAACATCCTTGTCCCATAGTTTTAACTGGACCAAGCGGAAGTGGTAAATCGGTGTTGACCAAGAAGATATTGCGCGAAATATACATTCTACCTCCACCGCAAAGAATCATATGGTGTTACGGACAGTATCAACCTCTCTACGACGATGTGAAGAGACACTTATCAGAGGTTGAAATTGTGAAAGGGATCACGGATTTTATAGACCAAGACACTTACCTAGATGTGGCAGTACGAAATTGTATCATTCTGGACAATTTGATGGGAGATGCAAAGAAAGATGAACGCGTTGCTAATCTATTCACGAAAGGATCACACCATAGAAATCTGACAGTGTTATATTTAACACAGAATTTGTTTCCACAAGGAAAATCATCGAGAGATATAAGTTTAAATACCAAATATTTGGTGTTGTTCAATAACCCTGTGGACAGAATGCAAGTTTCCAATCTCGCTAGACGTATCTACCCTACCAATAGTCATCTCTTTATGAACACGTACAAGCGAGCTGTCGAGAGACCGTATAGACATTTAGTGGTTGATCTACACGTCTCACACCACTATTACATTTCCCATAGGGCTCCATTGTAACATTTATGTCCAAAACAGAGTGAAAAATTAAATTCTGCAGCATGTGTCTGGGCTCAAATTCTTCACTGGTTCAAGATATGCAATTATAAAGAAAAAAAAGTATACAGACATTTTGATTACAAAAAATGATATTGTGGAACAAAACTTATTAAACATAACATATTTTAGATATAATTTCAATATCAGAATGTTATGGCAGCAACACAAGCAAACAATTCAAACTATTTTCATGCTAAAGTACTCCATTACCCTGTCTACACATCAATTCCAATATAAGAAGGGCAACACAGGCTCAATAGATAATGCATACATGACATTCAATGTAAAATTCTGCATATCTATAGCATTTTCTATAAAAATGGAGTACAAGCAAAAATTTCGCCAAATTTATTGATTCGACGCAGAATTTAATGCGACAACAACTGAAGTTAACCGTAAACTGGCCTCCTGTCGCAAGATTGCAACTACTGCCTTTTCATAATTAAACAATAAAAAATTAGTACAAACTCCATGTCCACTGTAAATATGCAATTTTATTTCATTTTGCAAACAATTTTATTTTTGTATACAGAAATAAGTGAGTGGGGTAATAAATTAATGTAAAACTCATCTTAAAATTCACAATCTGAGCAATAAGCATGCCCACTGGAATTCAGTGTGATCTTGCAGATACTTCAACCTGAATTAAGGGTTGGTAGCTCTACAGAAATATGGCAAAATCACACATCATGGAGAGAATGTCACAAATGGGATCTGTCTATGAGGGCAGGTGTTCATGAAATATGAGACTGGACACTGCTCATGAACCTAAACTTAGGGCAAGGAAACACCAAAATGACCATCTACAGAGTAAACCAGCATTCTGCCATGCATTAGACATGATGTATCTCTCTTTTTGTTTCCGCATTTAACAGAATACTAAATCATACATGGATAACATGAATATCAAGAAATTGACATATACAAAGTTTGGTCAATGTGTGTAATGCATGAAAATAAATGCAAATCTGCACCATCAGTTATATTGAAATGTTTAAAAACTCAGATTGTGTTCAACTATTCATAACATGTCCAAATTATAGTTAAATACCTTCTATTTAAAGAAATTAGCATTCCTCAACACTGCAACATGCATATCTGTCAGTTTCTGTTCACGTCTCACACCACTATTACATTTCCCATAGGGCTCCATTGTAACATTTATGTCCAAAACAGAGTGAAAAATTAAATTCTGCAGCATGTGTCTGGGCTCAAATTCTTCACTGGTTCAAGATATGCAATTATAAAGAAAAAAAGTATACCTTGAACAGGTTTTTTTTTTTTAAATTCAATGCTTTTGTGAGACCTATCAATTTCCAGAGTAATGATATGTCAACTATTCGCTCTAGATGCGGTTCGAACCAACAATTCTGAAATGTCACAGAATTGTCCAGAAAGCTGGTATCAGCATCAATTTTTCAGAGGTGATTTCTAAAATACTGACCATTTAACTCATGCTAGCAAAAAAAAAAAAACACTGCGGTACAAAGCCCTGAAAAAAGAAGAAAAAGAGAACTGAAGTTTTATTTCTACCTCTTTCATCTGTAGGTCCGGAGTACTCAAGGGAGATAATAGTGGTGTGAGTCCTACAGGCCAACACAACGGAACAAGATAGACTGCAAGAAAATATTCTGAATGGAAATAAAACTTACGAACATGGCTCACCGGCATTACCGGTAGTCTGCGATTCAGACACATACATGTCAAAAGTTATAAGGGACACACCACCATATTATCATCAAGACTCAACCAGTTGTTCCTCCGGCGAAAGTGATTATTCCGAAGATTGTGACAGAGATATGCCTATTTGTGACTACTGTTGGATCATGTTTGGGGATGTACACGCTTTACAGAACCACGTGAAGTAATGGTGTGTAGAAAGAAAACGGAGACTGGATCATGAAGGTGTTGACACACAAATGCCAGACGAACCGAAAAAGAAAAAATGGATAACGTTACCAGACGACGATGAAAGTGATAAAGAAGAAGAGATTAGTGATAAATCATCTGATACAGATGACAATCAGGAGGATGAATCATCTGAAAATGATGAAGGAGAAGTGTTTTCTGACATGTTCAACAAGGTTCAAGATTTAAACGAGTCTGTGTGGCAACGTCAATATAATAAATATCTGGACCACAATATGTCCGAAGAAGAGGCTAAAAGTACAGCGAATAAGAAGATGATGCGTACATACACAGACGACGTTATAGAAATATATAATCAACTCAACCAAGCTTATTATTATTTATTTAATTTATTACAGTAGTTATGTTTGGTTGTGTTAATGTGTATGATTGATTGAGACGATACATACGTAGTGAGTGTATGTTCATTTGTGAGCTGAACGTTGGATAGTCAACAAGGTAAAATGAATTGTTGAAATGGATATAAAAATTTATAAATACTTTGCCATAGAAAGAGGGAACGTAGCAAATTAAACTAAAGGAGATTTGGAAAGTCTATTTGATTTTTAATAGCTTATTATTATTTATTTAATTTATTACAGTAGTTATGTTTGGTTGTGTTAATGTGTATGACTGATTGAAACGATGCATGCGTAGTGAGTGTATGTTCATTTGTGAGCTGAACGTTGGATAGTCAACAAGGTAAAATGAGTTATTAAAATGGATATACAATTGATAAATACTTTTTCATAGAAAGAGGGAAGATAGTAAATTAAACTTAAGGAGGTTTGTAAAGTTTAGTCTATTTGATTTTTACTTATTTACTTTTAGTTTAAGAAGTTGTTATATAGATAGATGTAGTTCATGTTTAGTTTTTTAAGAAACGGTTGTCACTAAAACGTCTCCGTCTTTGGCTTAGGACTTGACCCCCCTAAATGTCCGCGACCACGCCCTATGTCGAGTACACAAGTCAGCTCTGTATACTTTTGAGACGTTCTTATCAATCGCATGACTATCGTTATAAACTTAGACGTCAGTCGGCTTCTATATTAAAACTATGACCGCACATACAACGTTATCTAAAATGGCCGCCGCACATGCGCAAACGTGTTACCATTAGTAGTCATCAAAGATGGCCGCCTTCCGATACGCTTTCAAAATGGCCGCCGCGCGCACATCCAAAATGGCCGTCTTTGCGCAGAAACAAGATTGCTGCCGCGCATGCGCAATCAATAGAAACAAGATGGCCGCCGGGCATGTGCAGTCCGTGGCGTTAAACCGACCCGTTTACTACTCTTCATTTTGCTTCTGGTATACATAGGATTTGATTGATATTTAATTCATTTTGTTAATCCGCGTAAAAACTTGCTATTGGTTTTATGCATATGTGTTTACAGCAGCACTTTGATTTTAAACAGCAGGCTATCTCACCTATTTATCGTTTACAATACTTATTTAAATTTAGATACCTGACAGTAAAATATTGTTCCACCACCCGATTCCTCATATTATTTTAGATGAACGAGTCCGTGTCATGTTTTTATGGGTGCAAAATTATAGATTTATATTACATGTACTTTAAACGCGTTCGAAACCGCCAGTACATTTAGTTCACGGATACGAATTTGCGCGTACCGGTTCACAGTCTATGATCATTTTCCCATTTTAAATATTTGTTCATATGTAAAAACAAAATGACAAAAGCGAACTCACTTTTAAATGTACTGCCAATAGCTTTTCCTGCTTCATAATTACTCCCGGCTCTGATGTAAATCACTGGAAGAGACTCAGTGGACCGAACGATATTTTCCATTATGTTAAGTGATAGTCGATGTATTTGTGTAAACACTTACGCTATATGCATATGGTGTGTATATATGGTCAGCTACCACCATTGAGACGAGCTCTCTGATTTGCTGAAAAAAGTATAGGGATGTTCAGGGCATATATTTTTATAGTAAGCTTAATTCTGGTTGGATGAAAATGTGAAACTGGCAAATGATCATAATAAAATATAAGTTTATTGTGTTTGTGTCAATAAAGAATTAGAATTATGTTTCTGTGACTGACTAAATTCATTTTATCAAGGAAACTGCATGGTAAGTAAAATTGGTGAAATTTACTTTTTTTCATGCTGAAAGTGGGGGTACCCAACTTCAGGGGGCAAAAAGTGGTAAAAGGTGGTACTTTTGACCCCAATTTGGGGACATTTTTATTTGAGTCTAGGACAGTACTTTAATATGATATAGGACTTTTTGGTCCGCCAATGTTAGAAAATGTGAAAATTTGGTCAAACGTTATAATGTAAGTCTATGGAAAACGCAATGGTGGTAGCTGACCATATAGTGTGTATGTATGCGTCTGTTTAGTTCAGCGACACGTTGAAATCGTTAAACATAGAATAACATAGTTTCACAATAGTGTATTGGATTGATCGTATGCATACGGAGATGTACCGCGTAGTAGGTCAATGTTTAATGTAGTCTAAACTTATCAGTTACTGTATTAACTGTAAATTATACATATGACGTTATATATTTTTTATCAATTTTGCTTAGTGGTATTGCTATTGAAGTTGAAATTAGCGTTGATTACATTAATTCTTTTGACAATTGATTCATATCTTAATCGGTTATTAATGTTATGTAATTCGTGCTGAATCATATAACGCATACGCTGTTTTACAAATATATGTAGTTAGTTCTATATCCAATAATCAAGTATACAGTCCTGAGTGAGACTAGCACATATCGTCAACAGTTTACATGTAATTGTTATGCATTATTGAAGTAGTTAAACAGTTTCAGTCTTGCAATTCGGATGATTTGTTAATGGGATTTAACGCCACTTTTGAAACACATTTCAGGTTATATATGACATATCCAGTTTTTATTTGTAGGGGAAGACCTTTTGTCCGTAAATAGGACCTTATTGGTAAACTTTCTCACATAAAAAAAATATTAGAGAGCTGGACTCGAACCTACGACCTTAGCGGTAAGAGATACGTTCACCTTAGACCCAAAATCAGTATTTTAGAACAAAGTCAGATATTCGTTCAAACCTACTGTTACAACATTTGATAACCGTGTGATCGAATGGTAGAGCGACGAACTCATGATCGGAGGGTCGTGGATTTGATCTTCCGCCACGGCTATTTGTGGTATCCTGGAGCAAGACATTTTCCGCATATGCTTAGTACTGGTTTTTACTAGGACTTTCGAGAGCGATTTGTCTAAGTTGTAATTTTTCACAATTGAAATAAAATAAATAAGTTTAAACTAAATATAATACATGTAACCTGTTTCAATCCATACTGCATTTTAAAGTAATAGACACCGTCGTCATGATGTTTGGGTCACGATAACTTCAACATTGTATAGTTATATTACTGATATTTTGCCTTTTTTTTTCACCATCGCATTATTAATGATTAAATACAATTTCAGTAATATTGTTTTACACTTTGTGTGTAAAGTAAAAAAAACAAAACACACCAGTTTAATTATACTGATAGTCATGTTTTGCATTCTATCCAATGCAACAGAGCCGAGTCTGGTAGATCATTCAGAAGAAAGTCGGAGTATCAATAATTCAAGAGTCTCGCCCGCCACAGTCACTGTGTTGATTGACATACGACATTGCGTCCATTTGCCATGGTTATGTTAACTGATCTGTTAGTCCTCGATGAAATATAAATAACGAAAAATGTTCAAAGGAGCGTTAGTAATGTCATTTTCTGTTTAACGCCAAGGTCGTAGGTTCGAGTCCAACATATTAAGCGAGAAGGTTTAAAAGTTAATATTAAATACTGCTTAGCTTCAGTTACAGGTAATCACCAAAATAAACTGAATATGCCATATACATGTATAACCATCACCAATGAAACTAGATATACGCCATATATATGTATAACCATTACCAATAAAACTAGACATATGTCATGTATATGTATAATCAATCACCAATATAAACTGAATATGCCATATACATGTATAACCATCACCAATGAAACTAGATATATGCCATATATATGTATAACCATCACCAATAAAACTAGAAATACGCCATATATATGTATAACCATCACCAATAAAAATAGATATATGATATATACATGTATAACCAATCACCAATACAACTAGATATATGCCATATATATGTATAACCAATCACCAATAAAACTAGATATATGCCTATATATGTATAACCATCACCAATAAAACTATAAATATGCCATATATACCTATAACCAATCACTAATAAAACTAGATATATGCCATATATATGTATAATCAATTAACAATAAAACTAGATACATGCCATATATATGTATAATCAATCACCAATAAAACTAGATATATGCCATTTATATGTATAATCAATTAACAATAAAACTAGATACATGCCATATATATGTATAATCAATCATCAATAAAACTAGATATATGCCATTTATATGTATAACTATCACCAATAAAACTAGATATATGCCTATATACTTATAACCAATCACCAATAAATCTAGATATATGCCATATATATGTATAATAGATTACCAATAAAACTAGATATATACCATATATAAATCGATTACCAATTAAACTAGATATATACCATATATATGTATAATCAATCACGAATAAAACAAGATATATGCTATTTATATGTATAAAAATCACCAATAAATCTACATATATATCATATATATGCATAACCAATCACCACTAAAACTAGATATATGCCATATATATGTATAATCGATTACCAATAAAACTAGATATATACCATCTATATGTATAATCAATCACCAATAAAACTAGATATATGCCATATATATGTATAATCGATTACCAATAAAACTAGATATATACCATATATATGTTTAATCAATCACCAATAAAACTAGATATATGCCTTTTATATGTAACCATCACCAATAAAACTAGATTTATGTCATATATATGTATAACCAATCACCAATAAAACTAGATATATGCCATATGCATGTATAACTGTCACCAATAAAACCAGATATATGCCATATATATGTATAACCATCACCAATAAAACTAGATATATGCCATATATATATGTATAACCATCACCAATAAAACTAGATATATGCCATATTTATGTATAACTATCACCAATAAAACTAGATATATGCCATATATATTTATAACCAATAACCAATAAAACTAGATATACGCCTTATATATGTATAACCATAACCAATAAAACTAGATATATGCCATAGATAACAAATCATTTTTAATCATGATAAACCAGATACGTCGACATGAAGATAGTCTTGCAAACCACAATACAATATATAAATAAACATGTTCAACATATTCAATGACAATACATAGAATCTGGGTCCGGTTAGCTCAGTTGGTAGCGCGTCTGACTATAAATAAAGAGGTCGTGAGGTCAGTAAGAATCCCCACCCGACCACAGTCTCCTTGCTGATAAATATACTAGTACACAACATTGTGTCTCTTTGGCATTCGTCTCTCACCTAAGATATAATTTGGGGAAATTATCTATTACTTGGCAACGTGGATATACGTGTTTTCGAGTACTGGTTAACCTTCTATGATTCCAAGTAAGAGTTGCTAGGTTACCTGATGTGTGTAAGCAAGCGATGGTATAAAACTGGACAAACATTCAAACAAATAAAAAACGATACACAAATCTATGTAGATAACACAAGTATTGCATAATTTTATATATAAAATATGAGTTCGCTCGTATAGTCACTAAAAACGTGATTAAAATAAAAATACATGCTCATGTAGCTTTAGCAATAAAACAAACCAAGTATGTATAACAATTTTGTCGAGCAACTGAATAAATACGATAACAAAATGCATTACACGTCATTCGAAAATTTTAACACGGACACATTTGAACTAATATATGGACATGGTATTATTTTGGTCAAATCGTGTAGTCAATTCACAATGGTGTGTCATTAAAATCATGTATTATAACACATGATCTCTCCTTGGAACCATGCGTTTTATACATTCATATATTATATACAAACCATGGCCTCGGATACATTATATGTGTAGGGAGGATCACAAATTAAAAGGCGTATCAAAGAACGTATTTGGATAAAATTAAAGTTAATCGTACCAACATATATTTGAAATTACTTGAACTTCATGGTGGCGTGATCCGAATCGATATTCCTCCCTGCTTGACCCAATAACATGTGTTAATTAGTCATACTACAGTAAATTGGACCTCTGTTTAAACGGTTTTTCACCTTTTAACAAGACTATTACAAAACTAGCAGAATGTATATTAATCGCTAGTTTTGCTATACTTAGAATTACTTCTGTAAATGTCAAGCTTTTTATCAGCCATGTTAACCAGAGTGTTTACTGTTATATTTTGTATCTTTATCATAATGCGCCTCACATGGTGTCGTGTATAGTGGCTTAATTTACACTTCCATATCACCAAGTATAGCTTTATATCCCAGTCAATTTGCTCGTCTATCTCTTGGTTTAAAATACAGGTGCTTGCCACGCACCTCTGTCTCTTGCACGTTAATAATGATTAGTGCAGTAATTGTACTACAGTTGTTTGTCGTCGCCAGACTTGAAGCACATGCGCTTTTTTGTCATTCTATAAAATACTTTATAACATTATAACATTTAACGGAACAGCTAACCCGTCACTGTTGTGTTTCTAGTTCCTTCATTAAAATGTTGATAAGCGTTTTTATACTACATTAACAGACAATGATGTATTGATTTTACATAACCAAAATGTTCTTTCTTAATCAAGTCTAAATTTCAAGGAAATTGCTTTGGTACTTTTTGAGAAAATACATAAAATGTTAATTACATAAAATATCAGGTGGCGGGTTAGCTGTTCCGTTCAGTATATTAACAAAAATATCGTTAGTTTATAAACAAATATATATCAATGGAACATATTAGTAAATAAAATTAACTATAGATGCAGTCATTTCAAGTATAATTCCAATGGCACTTTCACATATGTATTTAAGGCATTTTCATTGGACAACGCCAATTTCTTTAAAACATTTATTTTAAGATAAAACCCCTTTAGCGAGACTACTTTTTTAACGTTTTCTGACGTAAAAACGATGGTGGATTCTTTGTAAGGAAGCCTAAAAATAAATCCATCAACATCTGACGGTCGGATAGAATACGAATGAAAATGACGTGCACTACGGTTTAACACTTATTTCAAATAAAAATATATATAACAGAAACAGTTGATCTAGTCTCTTTTATAATTGTTTTACTATCGTATGTTCAGCGTTTGCTCGAGTTGCAAAATACTTTATCATCGTACCCGCAGCACAGGGAGACAATGATTTTTAATTACGAGTAAGTGTTGTCGGATGATGATGGAATAGACATAGAGGGAATGCAATTACTGTATGAATCATTATTGCAATATATTTAGGGTCATAACCTTTTGATTCTGGCGATTAAAGGTACAATAATATATTGACTGAAGTTTTCTGGTTTTATTTTATGAACGCAATTTGTGGAAAGAAACATAAAATAAAACTATTAATCCGTTGACCAGTCTCTCTTGTGGTTTATTGAAATAATTTATATTTAAAATTTGACCGAATACATTCTGAAAAAAAAAAGAAAAAAAAAGATTCTGGTGGGCATATTTCAATGTAAAATTAGGATCGATTAACATTTAAAAACAAAGTAAAATACCAGAAAATATTAAATTGATATATAAAACGTGGCTTAATATGTATTAAAAGTCATAATATACCCGATTTTATTTACATTACTTATACCTTGATCAGACAATAAAACACTGCCGGATCCAAAGAGGGGGTCAACATATCCAGACGCCATCCTATTCCCTAACCCAAAAATATTACTAAATTAGACGCGAATATACATAACAGTTGAATGTCGTTATATTACTACATTGTTTTATAGTGTTATGAAATTCACCTTCCATGCATGTGAAATATATATATATCACCCATACACAACTTAACAAATAATATAAAACTTGAATTGAGTTAGTGTTGCAGCATGCTTTCTAACAGAGTCCAAAATGTTTGCTAGTCTGCTTAGTATAATCATCAATGGACATTTCAGTTCAGTTCCGTGCGTAATATTATCGTGTCATTCGTTGACAGGACAAAAAGGAAAGGCCGAATCTAATTTGGAAGCACCAGTGGCCCAACGTTATTTCGAAATATATGAAATAAATATGTTTAAATCGAACAGGACGAATGGTATCAATTGCTAAACACCTGCTGAAAATGTATGATGACGTAATATCTTTTCAGGTTACAATCTATGTCTCCTTTTTTTTATTAAAGCTAGGATCATTAGCCCAGTTGGTAGCGCGTCAATCCAAGCGTCGTGAGTTCGAATCTCCTCCAGACCACGGCCTCTGTGATGACTGAAATACATGACATCGTGTGCAATTGGCATGTCATTTCTCTCTCACCAGTTACTGGAGGAGATAGATGTGCTTGAATACTTGTTTACATTCCATTATCCCGGACCAGAGTGGTTATGAAACACTAATCGTCTGTTCTCAATGGCATAAAATGATGTTTTTAAATATTCAATCAATCAATTCGTTTCAATAAAACGGATACATGTGCATGTCGCTACAAGTGTTGGTGTTCGTTACGCATTCTCCGTCAATTCCAAGTGTACAATACTTGCTTTCCATTGAATACTCACTGAGCGTTACGTAACGCGCAATACTGTCTTTAGATCAATCACAATTTCAAGTTAAATAGTCGTGCAAATGCCACATTTTTCATTATTAAAATAATAAAACTTTGTTAAAATGAGAACATTGAAACCAATAAATCAGTTCTAAATGTTATTATTTTCAGAATGGTGCGATGAGAGTTTGAATAGTCTGGTTGATTTTCAGATGACTGCAGCATTCGCCCTGAGTCAATTATTGAGGTAGTTTTATGCCGAGGTAACTAAAAAAAGCAGACCGACTACATGACCGATGTGCAGGCAAAGTAGTATCACAAATATTGTCTTATATATTTTCGGGCAGCCATAAATATGCATCTTAAAGACCAAGACAGATTTTTTGTCAAAAACATGTTCTTTGCGAAAGTTAAAGGCATGCAAGAACTCAAATTTGAAGCAGGTTCTGTCACGACAAAGCTCTATCCCATCATTGAGACAAAAGATTTAGAGAAAAAAACAATGTCTACCTACAAAATAACAATATTGTTGCTATATTGTTTAAGTTGTGGTTCATTTTACTGTATCGCCGGGGGATGGAGGGGTCGATTTCTCCAGCAACATAAGCACCTTTAAAAATAAGATATAACTCTAGCCTAAAGTACGTTATTTTTACACATAAAACCAATCAGAAAAAAACAACACTTAGTTGGTCTCGAGTCAACAGCAGACGCTGACGCTACTAACGAATATGTAATGCAAACAATAGAAAATTGTTTTTCTAGTTTCATACAGCTCTTAAGCGGCTGTAATTAATATGTATTGTATGTGTCATAAGCAATTACACTCAAATATAGTTGCGTATTAACAAACAATTCACAATGGAGGTGACTTCAATTGCCATCTGACCAGGTTAATACTCTTCCTGCCGTGGAATATTACCACGGTGAGACTGTAGAACCATTCATCTACTCATCTGGTTTAAACCAGAATCATAAATGGAGATTACAAAATCTAGTCATGATACCAGTACCTTAGACAATTTGGACGTTAAACGATATGTAACACGCACTAGCAGGGCAAAATTGCCTCTAAAGAACTTTAACTTGCAATTTAGAATTCAGTCACTAAGATTAAACTCAGTTCGCGTACTGAATAACGTGCCTGTAGAGTGTTAAGAAGTAAAATAATCACCAAATGCAGTTCAACGTTTGGTATATTGTTAAATTAGGAGGTTAAAATCAATAAACTTACATTCTGAATTCTGTCATTCCAAAATGTAGAGCAATGATAATAATTTGTTTTATTGCAACAGATTGATTGCACCACTAAGAAAAGTATTACTTAATTACTCCCCTTTGACAATTTAGTTTAAAATAATTACAGTTTAACAGTGATACTTTACTTCAGAGTTCAGTTGGACAATATAAGCTGCAATTTTCAGACAATTCAAAAGTTATTTACTATGTCTTTTGACATTCTATAGTTAAAACTGTTGTAATTTCTAATTTGTAAAGTTAACTTAATTTTAAATATTGTCAAGACATTTCTAAATGATATTACTATGTTTTAAGATGAAGAATACAATAAAAACGATAGCAACTGTATTTCTAGTTTTATACAACGCGTTATTCGTAATCATATACACACACACACACATATATATATATATATATATATATATATATATATATATATTATATAATATATGTTTTGTATTTATGGGAAATTGCACTCGAAGTCACCTTCAATTTGAATTGTTTGATTATACACAATATAATGTACGATGCTGATAGCCCGTGTGTCCAGTTGAGTGTGTCAGTTTTTTTGTTGTTGTTGTTTTGTTGTTGTTTTTTTTTTTTGGGGGGAGGGGGGGGGGGGGGGGAATTGACACTTATTATCATTGATTTGTCAAATTGTGTTGTTTTCATTACGTTTTTTTTTCTTTTGAGGTGAAATGTGTACGCCGATTAAGGATATATAAGTGGATATCAGTTTATATCAGCTGCTACATTGTATGCATTCATAGTAATAATACGCGTTTACTACGCAGCGGAAAATGTAAGTTTCCATTCATACATTTTACATGAGGAGGTGGTGGGGGGGGGGGGGCAAACTAAAATGATTAGGATAAAATTTCCTTTTAACTGTTTTTTTACGCATAGGTAAAGAATGTCGAATCTGGCAGATGAATCTTACAGAAATCCTTCTGACATTATTCGAGTTGCACAGAAAAAGAAAACTAATGAATTTAATCCTATAATACACACGGCTTACAATAATACGTTATCAAATTCATTGCGACAATTATGCATTAACTTAATATTTTTACTTTGCACATTGTACTTTGCATGTCTTTAATTAGCAAACTGAAATGTTTATATCTTAATAGAGAATCAGATACACATCAATATAGGAGACACGGTGGAAAATAATAAATTGTTTTTTGTGTTCGTGATTTCTCGCAATTATCTCAATTAAATCACCAATTATTTCAAAGTACATGCAATCTATAGAACTTGACGAGGTGTGACGTTGAATACGAACATTTCATTCTGAATTTAACTGTTTCGATAAAATACCTCTCTAAGAAATTGATATATTTTCCATCCGGGTCTGAGGTACATCAAAAATGTTGCGATCAACCAAATAAAAGCGACTTACATAAAAAATCGAATTGATTTTCGTTCCGTTTACTGTTTTATTTATATATTTATCTACAACTCATTTTTTAACATCGATTTTGAAACAAATTCTTACAAGTTCGACAAATCAAGTATTTCTGGTTACAACCAACCAGTGCTAAGCGTAGGCGGATAAACTGTATTTTTCAAGAAAACTATACATATCCACAGCGAAGTAAGGAACGCACGACCTCCCATATTCCTGGGGTAGCTGTGTTAGAGCATAAACCACTGGAATGTTGATCTCCATATGTTTGTAATAATATGTAGAAAATATGTTTCTCTACCGACGATGGTTTTCATTGATAAACAAATAATTGACTTAATTGACAATTAACTAAACAACGGGCAAAACTTTGGAATTCCTTTAAAAATCAAGCAACTTGTTTCCAGTTAAACTAATAAGCCAGCAATGTCAACTAAAAACGTATCAGAAAAATACATCTGATGATAACTTTAAAATAAGGGCTTCTTTTACAGAAATTGTAATGACTTTCTACGACTTTCCTCGTCTTCTGTAATTACCGATGGAGATAATGATACGCGGAATGTAATGGCATTTCCTTTTTAATATGTTACCGCTGAATATGAATTATGTGACTTGCGAGTTTATTACACGTTAACTATCTAGAGACCTCAGGTGAGATGATTAGGCGCGCTGGCTGTCGTTATGTCTGACATACATCCATATAAAGTACTGTACTGCTTGAGCTTAAAATATATTTTCTAGAACAATAAAACACGCCATTTTTTTGCACTCTTGTTTGATATTATGTCTCGTAGTGAGCTGCAGAGAAAGTGAAATAATAGATAGCCCAACGGATATTTTAAAATAAAATACAATGCTTGTGCGATCAATGGAGTTATTTAATTTAGTTCAATTTATTATTTTTAGATTAGCTAAATGGCGAAAAAACCTCAGAACTTTTGCGAGGTTATCAGGGTAGAGCTGTGGATCAAACACACAACCTCTTCAAATGAACGGCCGAATCCCTATGTACTGCTCTGCGACCCCGCTGAATAAATTACTGCGATGTTAAACATATTCAACTACATGTACATGATAATTGAAAATGAATTTTAGATTGAGACTACACTCATGTGGTCTGATACGTTTTTCTAAATTCCATGTCTTGGTAACATACTTAGTCTACATATTTTTAGTTTTATCACATGTTCTATCCCGCTTTCATTATACATTTCGTGTCTTTGATAAATTATGATATACGACGCATACAAAATTGCCAATGGCAAGTTTAACATCTTTTTATTTGCTATTTCATAGATGCAACGAATAATGTATTTATCATGTTACTATATTGTAGACCAATTGTAGACGAGTTGTTGCTTATGATGGATACAATTAATTACATAGAACTTAAAGCCCGTAAAAGAAATATCATTCAATGATCACCGTCACAATAACAACACACACACTAAATACAATCATGATAAATGATGACGGGCTAAAATATCAAGAAAAAATGTCGAAATATTTTCTGCTTTGTAGATAATATTATTGGTGATAAGCATGACTGTATCCCATTACGCGTCTTATAAATCATGTAAACATAATAAGTTTTACTAGGAGAGCATTTTTTATCTGGCAAAAACACATTTAAAAAGGCATAGGTGTGATTTCTGAAATACAGTGACATAATCTGGTCACAGAATGTGAAAGATGACTTTGAAAACTAAAATATGATGGATGCAGAATAGTCAATGGTGTTTCCAAACTTTTTTTCAAAGATTCATCACACTCCACAATTATCAAGCTCCTCTGTATTGCCGAACACTTGCCGATATACAATCGTCTCATTATACATGTTTACTAAATGATATTGAAATAGACGATGTTACTAGTTCAATGTTTTTCCGTAGTGACCCTTAACCGCTTAGTTAACTGGATAAAAAAATGAGAAGTTAAATTTTAAAACCTTCGTCGGTACTGAAACGTTGCAAGCTAAACTATCATTGGATTTATAGAGACCACGTTTTGTCGATAAAGTATGTATCATAAACTATTTATATTTCAGCGATAATGTGTACATTTTACTGTTTCCAAAACATGACAATGTTGAGCACAAACAATAATGATGACTAAATAGAATTTTGATAAATTCCAACGGGATATACATCTTGATATTGACATTGTCAGAAAGTATGATAATTCTCAATAACATATACGACAGTTTAATGGTTAATATATATCACAACCCCCTGAGGAATTGTTGTACTACGCAAAACCGCATTACATCAACTTCAAACATCGCTTAATTCTATAAAAGAAACTTACATTGATTTTATTTTACTAAAATTCAACATCTCCGTTGCTTCATTGGTTACTGCTTCTGATAATGCATATGATGCATTGTAAAGCAAAAATGTCGCTTGGATAAATGATCATGGGCTACAAATAGAAAGAAGAATTTGCTTAATATTCTATAGTTAGGGAGCGTAATAATATTGATGAAATCAATCAATTTTGAAATTTATGACGATTTACGATTTCATAGTCTTTCATTTCAAAGTATTTTAATAGGTTTGTGACGTTTACTTACCCATAATGTAAACTTTACATAACACTTGTTGTATATTTCGTTTGTTAGCATAATTGTTCGGAAACGTTTTATACATGGCTATTAGGATTTTACTACGGATAAATGATTATTCAGCATGTTTTTATTAAAATTTCCGAAGTATGCATGTGGCCGAGGACAAAAACATTCTCATTACTTTGCACATGTGCAACATCCGGTTTTTCACTTACAAATTTTACACCCACAAGAAATTATTTGTTGCTTAGCACATATTAAACAAACTTCTTTTTTAAAAAAAACAACACTTTTATTTAATGATGCCACGTCTTTCTGTAGCTGAGTGAAATTACGCTATTGTTTTGCTTTTGATTGGGTCATTGGTCTATATACCATGGGACGCCATTTGAGCTGTTTTGGCACGTAAACAAGTGTATTACATGAAATATTAGCAGAAGCAACAAAACCTTGTATTTTAGTTCCTCCTGTTGTCGGCGCTGTATTTCGACATACAACCTTTGTAATGCAGACGATATTCAAACAATTGAAACGTCGGCTTGATACAACTACTTCCTTCCACTTTTTTGTGACTAGATCAATCATCGGCACGACAACCGCTATCCTTATATTATTTTAAACAATCGTTTACAATTGACCGTTTACAGTCCCGATAAGTTATATATATATACTAATTACTACCACATCTAATATACAAGACGTCGCACAGAATATAGTTATTAGAACCAAGAACTACACATTTCATGTGCGGTAGAATCAAAGAATATAGAAACATTTCTTCTCGAAATGCTATCATTTTACAAATCGCAGATCGAACATGCTATAAACGGACGAATGTTTTTTAGATATGCAAATATTCAAATATATCCTGTCCATCACTCCTGCCAATGAACTCTTTCTGAAGACAATTACTGATGTGATTCATCTTTATATACGTACTTCAATAAGGTTTTAACAAAGAAATTTAACCTAATAACACAATATTATTTTGATTACCTACACAATAATTTGCCCACGTTCACTGTGTAGTGTCCGCTACCCCACTCCCGCCCTTTTTCGAAAAGTACATACACAAATTTTACTACCTGACAAAGTAATATAACTTTTTTTGTGTTGATCACTTTTCGTCATAATGTATAATACATAATATACACAATAACACATTAACTGCTACCCTCAATGCAAGCTTCACTAAAAACAGTCGAAGAATTATACACGCACTTTGCTTTCGTCCGTAACGTTGTAGTGTGTATGTGTTTATGAATGCTATTTTTGGAAATACACCAAGTTATTAAAGAAGACGGTATTGAAAGGGATACCATCCATGTGAAATAATGATCATCATTATTAGAATACAACCCTGTCAATAAAACTATTCCATGCACTTTTTGTTTTGAAACATACATTTTTCCGCTTCTATAATGTGGTTTTTGCATTCAAAAAGTAAAATTCTGTCTGTGTGCATTTTTGCAACCCGTTAGGTCTCACCACACAATATTTGTCTTTGTTTTCGATAATGCCAAGGATTCTTACATTAAAAAAATGTTTCACATATATTTTTATGCCCACACCACAAACCTGTTTTCGGGTGGCATATTGTAATCGCAGCGTCCGTTCGTCCGGTATTTCGTGTCCGGCCTTTAACTTTGTCATGCATAGATGGATTTGTTGCTACAAAACATAAACATAACATGACGACGTGTCGCAAGTAAAACCCAGACTACCACTTGAAAGATAAAGGTCAAAATCTAACTTTGTTTGAAAACACATTCAGTCTGTTTGAGATTTCGTGTCTGGTCTATAACATTTTTACCTATGGATAAATTTAAAAAAAAAACACTTTCATTAGCATGACATGACGACGTGACGCGCATAAGACCAACACTTGTACCGCGCAGGTCAAGGTCACATTTGGAGTTTGTTTGACAACACTTTGAGTCTGTATGCGATTTCGTGTCCGGTCTGTAACTTGGTCATGTATAGATGATTTGTTTTATAAATACTTGCTACAAATGATCGGCATAACATGGGACATGCCGGGCGTAACACCCACACTCCCACTTCAAAGGTCAAGTTCACAATTTAGCTTTGTTTGTCCGACCTGTGACTTTCACCTATGGGTAAATTTCAAAAACACTTGGCTGAGTAAATCAACATAACATCATGAAGTGTCGTGTGTAAGACCCAGAATATTTTTTTTGTTCACACAATGTTAGAGGACATTGAGAGGATGTCCATTGTCCAAGATCTATAGCTGTACCTTGTTCATTTGTGAATTACCTATCTTTATTATATTTTATATTGCTTGTCCGGGACATAACCCAAAAAGTGTTCAAGGATTAAGTTGTCTTCGCAGAATTATGCCATTTGTTATTTTCCTTTGTTAAATGATAAATCGCGATTCGTTTCTTTGTTTGTTTGCATGTGGTTTGTGGTCATTGAAGTAATGTAATGGTGAGTCATCGTTCGTTGGATCCACTAGTTTAGTAACCAGTTCCAGTCACACATTGTTGTTCAAGTTTAACTTAGTGGTTATTTACTCACATATTCAGAGGTGATATATTGATAAATGGTCGTAAAGCAATGTGTATTCTTCATCTTCTCAGAGGCTATGGCTGGGTTTGTGACCCTTAATAATGTTGTTGTTATATGGTATTAAGCGTCACTTTCAACATTTTTCAGTCATATTGCGACGGTGTCTACTTGCGACAGTATTCTGAGAGCTGTCACACTTGAGTATCATGTCACAGACACATGGA
>CM055899.1:57365348-57388348 GCA_029582155.1 Panopea generosa | reverse complement strand
TAGACTTGGCAAACAGCCGGATTCGAGATTGCCATTTACCTTGCCTATTTTTCATCAGTTGATACAAGCAATTCCGGTAGTTATCCGGCGCAAATGCGAACAGGTTCTGTTACGAACTTTGTTTAACACTGTTTATGTCTGTTTTTTACGCTTGGGGGAAATTTGTAACCATACAGGCACTTCATCCGCACACTTAATTCAGCGGCAGGATATTACTTTCTTTCACATATGAGAATTCAACGGTTACAAATATGTCTATTGTGATGCGCCACTTTAAATATAAAAAAACATGCAGGTCCAGTCACTTTGTATGTTGAACAAAATCGTCAACAGCCACAACTGTGCCCCGTCTTATGAAAACATGACTACCTTAGGTTACATACCCACAATGAAGGTGCATTGTTTCAATTCCTATACGGCAGTCTCGTTTCTTACGGATATGTCACCGAAAAATTGTCTTATATTGTCATATACATGTACCTAGGGTTAGATCCCTCACGTTATAAGCCAAATTCATTTCGCTTAGGGGCAGCCACGTCAGCAAAACAGTCTGGTAATGCAGAAAACGTTGTACAGAAAATGGGACGCTAGCTTTCGGATGCCATGCAGAATTACATACGATTGCATATTTTGGCTTTCCCTTGACTTGCCCGTGCATACTTATTGCTACCGGCTAGTGGTTACCCCACATTGTTCTTGGCATAGATGTCAGCGTTAGGCTGGTTTGTGTTTAAGGAGATGCACTTTTATTTTGTGTATCAGTGTAGGTTGTCTAGTTTGTTTTTACAAATGTACATATTTTCTACATGTTTCATTGTATCCAGTGTACACAATGTTAGCGTTAGGCTAGTTTGTGTATGCTGGCAAGTATTATAGTTTGTTTTTGTTTCTTGACCATTCATTCATGTGCTTCTCTTTCACATGTTAAAGTCAAACAATTTACAGTTCCAAGCATATGATTGTTTTTTGTTAATGTATGTACATATCTTCTACATGTTTCCTGTGTCCTGAGTACACATTGTTAGCGTAGGCTAGTTTGTGTCCGATGGCAAATATATCACAATTTTTATTTTTATTATTCATTGAACATTAAGTAGCATGTTAAAGTCAAAATTATTGACGCTTTCAATTATATGATTGTTTTTTTTTCTTCTAATGTACATAGTTTCTACATGCCTGTGTCCAGAAACACAATGTTAGATTAGGCTAGTTTGTGTCTGCTGGCAAATATCCATTTTCTTTAGTCAACATTATTGAAGTAACAATTATGATTGTTTATACATGTACTAATGTACAAACATTATTCATGCTTGCGAAAATCAAACCGATTACAGTCATAATTATATGAATCATATATGTAGAAGCCTGTTCATTTTTCGTGTAATATTTTCATACATTTTTATGTAGATTTATTGTTACATACAGTTAGGGATACATGCTGTATTTCTATACAGTATTAAAGTTGGTTCCTTCCTACATCATTTTGGGTGGCCATTAGGTGGCAGAACTTTGCCCACCTTTTTCAAAGGGAATGTTTTATAGAATCGTTGCAAACATTTACAGTGACCTATTTGGTAAATGGTCAGCATACTTTTGTATTTATCAGGTATAAGATGTCATCGGATTGTCTATTGCAATTCAGATTGACATTCATTTATTACATGATACATTATAATATTTTATAAAAAATAAAATGACATAATCGCATATCATGGAGTTAACCATTATTTAATTCCCATATCAAAACTAGCTTCAATGATGTAGTTCAGTAATCAATATTATTCAAACAATGTTTAAGCTGACACAAATGAAATTACTTATGTTTAATTTAAAGCTGTTTTGTTATACAACGCTGTTACAAATGGTTAACCCTTTATTCGATAGATACGCGTTTTTCACACCAATCACAGAAGGCCTTTGAAAACAGTGCAGTAAGAGATTAGATTACTCGTAACGATATTTCATAAGCCTTCTATATTAGCGTCTATATGAAGTAAAGGGTTAACTCGATGTGTTTAATGCTTCATTTCAATTTGTTTGTGTGCAGAACGATCGTGTTGTTTATTCATCTCATATTTTACTTAGTCAAGATAATATATGTTTTATCTACAGTTGTCTCGACACCATTATTCTATTGTCTATGAAGAAAATTTTATTTATTTAAATAATGATTTTGCTTCATATATTGTTTCCCTCTATTTTCAAAGATGTTTAGTATATCTATTCACAATGCATATACAGCATAATTGTTTGACAACTTTCCGAGATGTTTAATTCAACACTGTAATGACGTGACAGGAAATATATATTTACATATTAGACAGACAGTGAGACACACAGTCTGAGATGTAGTGAAATAATCACATATACGAAGACAATGTAATGTCATTTGAATGGGGTGTTACACCATGTTCAACACATAGATATTTGTTATACCCAGTTACTTGATAGCGGACAACCTTAGAATAAATATGAGTAGATAACAGCAAGTAGTTTGTAAACTTTCTCATATTATGTTTTGGAATTAGCTGGGCTCGAACCAATGACTTCAGCTGTCAATCTCACAACCGGGCATGCAATCACAATCTAATTAATTTTAAAAACCTTCATATTCGGAGCAAATAAAAACATGATTTTTACATAGCGATTTTTAACTGTAACTTTTTTTGCCACATGGATATACATTGGGACATTTGTGATGTACGTGCCTGTTCACATTGTGAAAGGCCGTTAAGTCGGGACCATAGAAATAGTCATTTCTAGCACCAGGTTGTATTTAAATACAACCTGGTGTTGTATGTCACTTAAATTTGTATATGTTCATAACGTCTCTATCAGTTGCTTTTCCTTCTCTATATGAGTCCTTGATGTTCATTATTGCGGTTAAATATCAACCCCTGTGTGGTTCTAGGGAGCCATATGAGTGATTGCAAGAATAGGATCACTGTGTCTCATGCCAATCGTAAGAAGTGACAATTTGAGTGTTATGATATAATTTGCTGTAATTATGCAGTTCTGCAGGTATCAAGGTTCTAGGTTCATTCTGCATATTCATTAAATTTTGTTGAAGGTATTTTTATCTGTACGTTAATTTATTTTATATATTGTTTTACATGTTTACATGTAGAGTTAACCTAGAATCTTCCTTCCTGTTGTTGTCAAATAAACTACTAGTATAATGTGTTGGTACACCGTAAAACCGCATTCTTTCATTCATTTCTAACATTAATTTTGTATGCATCAAATAATGTAACAAAAAATATTTAAATGGCAATTTTAAAGGTTCAATCGGTTCTAGGTATTTGATACTGATTGAATGATTTGTATAGATCAATTAAATATTCATATGATTTTGTTACATAAATACGAAGTTTAGAGATATAAGGACTATTTGAAGAAAATATATATTTCTATTACAGAATGACCTTAAGATAATTTTATTTTGAGTACATGCATGTCATTCTCTCAGTCATTCGTTATTTCAGGTGTAAAAATGAAACAACTTGTTGTTAAAGAATTCTAATATGAATGAATTGGGAAAAAACAGTTAACAATGTCATTCTCATCCAAATAATTTGTACAGGCAGAATAAAAGATACAGCATTTCCCTTATTTTACATAATTTAACAAAATCTGCTTTTATTTCAGACATGATGTACATCTCAATGAAGACTGGTGGGTGTCAGTTTAATCAAATACATCAGAAATATAGATGGATCAGATGTGAAACGAAACATGGCTGATAGGTCACAAACTTACAGAAAACAATACTTGACATTATAAAACTTAACACAATAACAGATTGTATAATGTTTAACAACATAAAATGGGACAATTTTGCAACGTATAGAATGTAAACCACTCATAATAGATTAAAGTCTAAAACCAATTTCCTCTTAAAGCAACACTCAGTACTGGTTCTACATAGAAAAGTGACTCGAGAGCAATTCATATAAGATATAAACTTACTTCACATCTCAATCCAAACACAGATTTCTTAACAAGAGCTTTACATTAATAGAAATTGAATATCATTTTTTGAAAAGTGGATTATTGCTTACTATATATACTGAATATGTATGGTTGCATGTACGCTTCCCAGTGAACGGACACTTACTTTTTTTTAATAGAATGTAACTATTCACCTGATGCTTGAACAACAAAAGAGCAAATATGCACCTGAGTAATACAATGTTGCATGTAAACTGATACACTTGCACAACAAATGAGCAAATAAAAACACCTGAACAATACAATGTTAGATATAAATTGATACACTTGTACAACAACATGGCAAATATATACCTTGACAATCGAATGTTACATGTAAACTGATACACTTGTACAACATCATAGCAAATATATACCATGGCAATCGAATGTTACATGTAAACTGATACACTTGTACAACATCATGGCAAATATATACCTGCACAATTGAAGGTAACATGTCAACTGATACACTTGTACAACAACATGGCAAATATATACCTGGACAATTAAATGTTACATGTAAACTGATACACTTGTACAACAACATGGCAAATATATACCTGGACAATTAAATGTTACATGTAAACTGATACACGTGTACAACATCATAGGAAATATATACCTGGACAATCGAATGTTACATATAAACTGATACACTTGTACAACATCATAGGAAATATATACCTTGACAATCGAATGTTACATGTAAACTGATACACTTGTACAACATCATGGCAAATATATACCTGCACAATTGAAGGTAACATGTCAACTGATACACTTGTACAACAACATGGCAAATATATACCTGGACAATTAAATGTTACATGTAAACTGATACACTTGTACAACAACATGGCAAATATATACCTGGACAATTAAATGTTACATGTAAACTGATACACTTGTACAACATCATAGGAAATATATACCTTGACAATCGAATGTTACATGTAAACTGATACACTTGTACAACATCATGGCAAATATATACCTGGACAATTGAATGTTACATGTAAACTGATACACTTGTACAACATCATAGCAAATATATACGTGAACAATTGAAGGTAACATGTCAACTGATACACTTGTACAACAACATGGCAAATATATACCTGGACAATTGAATGTTACATGTAAACTGATACACTTGTACAACATCATAGCAAATATAAACCTGGACACTCAAATGTTACATATAAACTGAAACACTTGTAGAACAACATAGCATATATAGACCTGAACAATTAAATGTTACATGTAAACTGATACACTTGAAGTCACTTGTACAACAACAGAGCAAATATACACCTAAACAAGACATGGTTGCATATTAACTGATACACTTGTACAACAACATAGCAAATATACACATGAACAAGACATGGTTGCATATACACTGATACACTTATACAACAGGAGATTTTAGCTCATGAAATTTGCTAAACTTTTTCCTATTAGTACTTCTCAGATGTCTTCCTACTCATAGGACGGGCTCGTTTAGCTCAGTCGGTTACACGTCTGACTATCAAGCCAGTGGTTTCGAGTTTGAGTCTGATATACCTGTACCCACAATAATAATGTATGCCTGATATACCTGTACACACTTTAATACATGTATGCCTGATATACCTGTATACACTATAATACATGTATGCCTGATATACCTATATGCACTATAATAGATTTGTATGCCTGATATACCTATATACACTTTAATACATGTATGCCTGATATACCTGTATACACTATAATACATGTATGCCTGATATACCTGTACACACTATAATACATGTATGCCTGATATACCTATTTACACTATAATACATGTATCCCTGATATACCTGTATGCACTATAATACATATATGCCTGATATACCTATATGCACTATAATACATGTATGCCTGATATACCTGTACACACTATAATACATGTATGCCTGATATACCTGTACACACTAAAATACATGTATGCCTGATATACCTGTACACACTATAATACATGTATGCATGATATACATGTACACACTATAATACATGTATGTCTGATAAACATGTACAAACTATAATATATGTATATCAGATGTACCTATATACACTATAATACATATATGCCTGATATACATGTACACACTACAATACATGGATGTCTGATATACCTATATACACTATAATATATGTATGCTTGATATACCTGTACACACTATAATACATATATGCAGGATATACCTGTACACACTGTAATTCTTGTATGCCTTACATACCTACAAACTATAATATATGTATGTCAGATGTACCTAATTCAATTTTATTGTGTATAGTTTAATTAAATACTAGTATTTGCTTTTTCATTTTTCAGATCCGAAAGACATCACACTGATTTTTGACAACAGAAGTTTATGTGTGGCGATTACTTTATTTTAATTGTAATCACTTTAATTTAAGTACTTGTAGTCAGATTATGTTTTACTTTTGTTTTATTGTGATAAAGATACACTGTATGAGAGCAACATGATCAGCCTATTGCAAATGATATTTACAGTTTTAGAATATGTATACAAATGTATTTCATTTATTTACCATTATTAATATGATCATTATTGTTGGCAATTTCATTAATGAAACACCTTTGGTTCTGAAATTCTCTCGGCGCTTCTTCATCATTAGCGTTGACGTTGACCCTAGTTTCTACCTTTATTTATTTAATGCTTAATTTCACAATCGACAAACAGATAATCATAAACAATTATTTCAATATTACAAAGGTACTCGTGGCCGAGTAGTCTAAGGTAGCATCTCCAGGTCACTCATCTCTGATCGCTAAGGTCGTAGATTTGATCCAACTCGCTCCAAAAATGTAAGAAAGTTTACCAGTTATTTGCAAAATGACGGTAGTTCTACTCAGATTCATTCGGAGGTCTTCCTCCACCAATAAAACTTGATATGTTATTATCGTGTATAGCCTGAAATATGCTGAAAATGGCTTTAACTCCATTTAAAAAATCAATATTGGAAAGTATAAACCATACACGTAACACCATGACACTAATTGTTACAAACGACTAAATGATTACAATTTTTATCAAACATTAATGCATTTAAACAATAAGTATACATTTAGGAATATTTATAGGGCTAACAGACGATCCGTAAAATAATTCTTTCTTGGGGGTCCTGGAAGGTAACCAGTACTGGAGCACTCGTATCTCAGCTAATAACTGATACGTTGCAATCGTCCTATGTCACCAATTGAAGGAAATATTATAGTTTGCCAACATACCCACATGGCTACTTATTAACATACATGTCCACTTAATACTGCATGCTTACCAATCAATCTACATGTTAACAAACCTATATACACCTCAGGTTATCTACCCACATGCCTATTTACACGCCAACACATATATCAATATGCCTGCAGGTCTTGTAACATAGCTACATGTCTATCAACGTGTATACACGTCTATCAACATATCATTTAACATACCTACACGTCTAACAACTTGCCGATACACGTCCGTCACATATCTATCAACATACCTGCACGATTATCAACATACCTGCATATCTACCAACCTACTAGTAATCAATCAACATACCTGCTTGTCTGTCAACATGCCCCTACACATCTATCAACATGCCCTTACACGTCTATCAAATATATATGAACATGCATGCACGGCTATCAACATGCCTGCATGTCTATTAATATACTTGTAATATATCAACATACCTGCACGTCTATCAGCATGTCTCTACTGGTCTATCAACATATCTATCAGCATGCCTATACGACTATCAGCACATCTTCCAGCATGTCTGTTCGTATATCAACATATCTACCAGCATGCCTGCACGTCTATCAACAAATCTTCTAGCATGTCTGCATGTACATCAACATATCTACCAGTATACCTGCACGTCTATCAACATGTCTATCAGCATGCCTACACGTCTATCTACATATTTACCAGTATGCATGCAGATCTATCAACATATCTACCAACATGCATGCACGTCTATCTACATATTTACCAGCATGCATGAACGTCTATCAACATGTCTATCAACATGCCTGCACGTCTATCAACATATTTACCAGCATACCTGCACGTCTCTCAACATATATATCAGCAAGCCTGCACGTCTATCAACATATCTATCAGCAAGCATGCACGTCTATCAACATATATACCAGCATGAATGCACGTCTTTAAACATAACTATCAGCATGGTGCGAAACGTATTTCAACATATACTTGCACTTCTATCAAAATATCTATCAGCATGCCTGTGCGTCTATCAACATATCTACCAGCATGCCTGTATGTCTATTAACTTATCTACCAGCATGCATGCACGTCTATCTACATATCTATCAGCATGCTGCGAAACGTATTTTAACATATACTTGCACATGTATCAACATGTATATCAGTATACCTGTACGTTTATCAATAAGATTATCAGCATGTATGTTCGTCTATCAACATGCCTGCACGTCTACCAACATATCTACCAGCATAAATGCACGCCTATCAACATATCTATCAGCATGCTGCGAAACGGATGTTAGCATATACTTGCATGTCTATCAACATGTCTATTAGCATGCCTGCACGTCTATCAACATATCTACAAGCATGCATGCACGTATATCAACATGTCTATCAGCATGCCTTCACGTTTATCAACATATCTACCAGTATGCATTCACGTCTATCAACATGTCTATCAGCATGCCTTCACAAACTTTTAATAAAGAATATTTCTAACTTGTTTTAAACCCGGTACCTCACCGTGCACTGGGAGCCGAGACGTTGAAGGAGAGTGTAGGATGGGGATTTTCCCTCTTATTGGGAACACACAAACGGGGTGGTGGAGAGACTGTGAGAGAACATGTCCCCTATCTATAGGCTAAATTGAGGTTTTATTAATGTTTGGTATTTTGTGTTGTTTGTTTAAAAATATGGGCAGTGGGTGGGGGGGGGGGGGGGGCAATGTATTAACTGGTTCCCCAAGCTGAACATTGGTTGAGTGATTGAGGAGATGTCCCCTTACCCCTATTCTGGGCCTAACTAAAGTACGAGTAGGCCATAATTCTTGCACCGTAGGTCCAACTGATTTTACCCTATGTCGCCATAACCACATTTTATAGTCAAATAACGTGTTTGTATATGAATAATTTTATTTTCTGTCACTACCACGTCGTCATCCCTCTCTACCACTTAGTCCTTCGTCTACCAACCCTCAACCCCAGCACTTGCGGGTTTAGTGGTGCTATACTGTCATACTGAGATTTATCTCTTATTAGGCCTCTTTCATTTTCTAAATATGACGTCAGGTCGCGCGTGCCGCTAATATTTGGTGTCCGAGATATGCGATAGGAGATTGCACAGTTGTAAAATACCACTCGCTTCGATACAAGGAAGTCGCCATTTCTTTTTAAAACAGTGCATTATGGGAATGTACAAACCGCAATTGATACTAAATCCCGGCCATATGTATCGGCTGACCTGACCACTTTACGAATGCAAGGAAAATGCAACTGCGGTGTGTGTATTAATTGATTGTGGTGTTTTAATGTACTAAATGGAATCATTCTGCATTGCCCTTTGCATATTCAATAAGAAAATATTGAAAAATAAAATAAAAATGCCTAAATTGAGGTCTTGAAACTTATCTCTGTTTTTGAAGATTTATCGCCGTTCCTCCTGCGTTAATCCTATTCAAATAACCACCCATTTAATCTATTATGATATACTGAACCCATAACAACGGAAATAGTAACAAAATCAAGCAGCTAGTTGTTTATTTTACTTTATACAACAGAAATATATTTTCTTTAAAAACACGATTGAAAAACGTATTTTCAGCACGTTGCAAGAATCAGACATATCTATGAACACGTACAAGTTTTGTTTTTAATTGTTGCTGTTTTTTTAAATTATATATCCACAAATTATTTTAAAATATATATGATCAAAGTAGTAAATAACATAACTTTAAGTACGTTAGAAAATATATAAGGTAAGTTTCAAGGTAAGTTTCAAGACATTTTGTTTAAATATGTAAATCGAAAATGCATAATGATTGAGATTAGTACATTTAAACATCAAAATTACTATTAAGCACACCACGTTTGCCTTTTCCCTGCATCAAGACTTTGGCCGTGTCAGCCGGAACCTGGTCGGGATTTGGTATCAACAGTGTATTCAGTACCCTGTGCGCGGTTGTTTTTATTTTTTTTAAAATCAAATATGTTGTTTCACTCAAATTACGCAACTTTACATCAATAAACAAGCCTATTTCGCACAAACTCAAACATATACATTCATTAAATATATTTGTCACCTCTTTTATAAACAACTTGTTTCCGTATGGTTTTCCTTTGCTATATATCGTTCCCGCTTATCAATAATTTGTTTTCATACATTTTAGAGAGGGAGTGTGGGTTTAACATGTCTATGTTAAACATCTTTTTTCACCTGCTTCCGTTTCAGATCTGGCAAGAGAAAGGAAGCTGAAGCACCATCTGTTAACAAGAGGCACTTCGCTGTACTTACTGGTTTAGGCGCGACAAGGGTTATTTAGTTACACTTCCATTAATTGAAAAGTAATTATCTCACTATACTCCCAGATCACGTGTATCACTCTTATTACCTATCTATGTATCACTGGTATTGAAAAATGTAAACCGCAACTATGTTATGATTGGAACTAGTTGTTGGCGCATTTAGTTTTATATGCTGTAAAAGTGTCTTTGATTGCTATAATGTAATCACAACAAGCGGATGTGCTCTTGATATTTGATGGCATGTTGAAACTAGAAATGTTTAAATCAAAGGGAGATACGTCAATTTTGGTAATAACTTACGTTAAATTATATATAATTATATAGATAGATACTAATGCTATTAGTATATTCCGGTAAACCATGTCTATAAAATGAAATTTTAAATACATCAGTGACTGCAATTATTTCTATTTTTAATAAAACATGCATAAATTGCCTTTTATTATTTACCATAGTAACACTCGTCTGTATTATAATGACGTTCATTTTAGTAACACTCGTATGTATTATAATGACGTTCACTTTAGTAACGCTCGCCTGTAGTATAATGACGTTCATTTTAGTAATACTCGTCTGTATTATAATGACGTTCATTTTAGTAACGCTCGTCTGTATTATAATGACGTTCATTTTAGTAACGCTCGCCTGTAGTATAATGACGTTCATTTTAGTAATACTCGTCTGTATTATAATGACGTTCATTTTAGTAACACTCGTATGTATTATAATGACGTTCATTTTAGTAACACTCGTCTGTATTATAATGACGTTCATTTTAGTAACGCTCGCCTGTAGTATAATGACGTTCATTTTAGTAATACTCGTCTGTATTATAATGACGTTCATTTTAGTAACACTCGTATGTATTATAATGACGTTCATTTTAGTAACGCTCGCCTGTAGTATAATGACGTTCATTTTAGTAATACTCGTCTGTATTATAATGACGTTCATTTTAGTAACACTCGTATGTATTATAATGACGTTCATTTTAGTAACACTCGTCTGTATTATAATGACGTTCATTTTAGTAACGCTCGCCTGTAGTATAATGACGTTCATTTTCGTAATACTCGTCTGTATTATTATGACGTTCATTTTAGTAACACTCGCCTGTAGTAAAATGACGTTCATTTTAGTAACACTCGTCTGTATAATAATGACGTTCATTTTAGTAATACTCGTCTGTATAATAATGACGTTCATTTTAGTAACACTCGTCTGTACTATAATGCGTCGCTTGAACGTACGAGCAGGCTTTAATATTTGATTTAGACGACTAACATCACATTCTGTTTTATAGTATGACAAATTACAAACCATTCTTAGCAAAAGCGTTGTTTTTTTTGTCTCAGAACGCAACCATTTGTCAAGTTTTAATAGTATTACAAATTAATCAGTTCGGAGAAAACGATTGGTCGTACGGTTTATTGGATTACTATAAGTCTCGTAAGATTGAATACAGTAAGGAGTTGTCTGTAATTTCCGTCTGAGATAATTAAATGTCGTATGCCGCAATCATCAGTGAAGTATAAAATAAATTAAATGTTCGGAAACAAAGAGTGTGTTTATATAAATATAATCTAGAGACTTGAATAATTCCATAAATCGGTTCATATTGGATCTGTATATCAAATGTACTTTTTGTTCGTTGTATAGTGTTAAGCGTCGCATTCAACAATGTCTAAGTCATATCAAGACGATGTCTACTTGCAACGATATTCTAAGCACTGTCACAGTGACAAACAATGTCACACACACATGGTATGATACTCCAGCCTGTCATATTATACAGCACCGGGCCAACCTGACTTAAAATTATCTTCTAAATACTGAGCACAAAGCACGGACGCTTCTAGTTGTTTAAGTCTTTTGAGTTACTCGGTTGGAAATCAAATCCACGACCTTTTACATGCAGCGCGGACGCTCTACCACTATGGTATATACTGTTCATAATGATGCTCTTATTAATATTATTGTATTGGTCCTGATGCTGACAAAATACATGTATATATGATATGCAGAGTGCTTGGTCCAGTGGTAGAGCATTGGACACGGGTGTGGAGGTTCAACCATGTCAATGTCACTGAGCAAGACACATAAATTTCCGCGTATGCTTAATCCTAGAAAGACCTAGAACCAGAATTGTAGAGTTTTAAAGAATTTATCAGGATTTTCAAACTTTTAAAATAGGCTAAACATTATTTTACGATATATCATGCCTTATCATTTTTTTTTATATTCTTTCTGCCATATTTAAATACACATATATACAATTATATTATATAATTAGACACCATATGCTGTATCGAAACTGAATTTGATATTGAAGTCGTTAACCTAAAAAAATCGCTTATTCAACTGACTGTTGCTAGGCGATGACGCATGTTGTCACACCTTTTCAGTATGGTTGCACTGTAGTTAACGTTGTGTCAATTAACTGACCAGAAGCGGACTTTCAGTCAAACTAGTCATTATTCCAATTAGTGATCGATATTGGTTGCTCCACCATTTTCCTTAGACAAGCTAACAATGTTTAAGCAGTTACTACAGCATATAATGTTGTGGACGGGGCGATAGTCGCTTTTGCGTCAGGTCAAACTATATAAAATATACATCAGACTGATTCAAACAAATATTAACTATAAAACCAAATCAATAATGCTTATCTTCTTATTTTGCGATACACGTATCATTATTCTTGGTTGATGTACCCTTCCTCATTTAGGTTAAGTATAAGACAGTGTAATGTAATATGCATTATTATCACATCTCTCAGTGCTGCTGGCATGGACACATAAATATGCTGTTATCATCATCATTTCTGTTCCTGGAAATACGATAATTTCTCTCTGGCTTCGTAAATTAGTTTTTTTATTCCAACGTCATTAGTCCAATCTACGTACATATGCATCTATTTTCAGCTAATTATCCGTCCATCCTTGGGGGAAAATAGTCATGTATTTTGACTTATTCTTTGTAATGCTCAGATTTAAATTTTCTTTGTGTATTTTCTCGTGCTATCTGTGTTCACAGCAGGTTTATAACCGATGACAGCGCACCAGATCAACACACATAATATTATACATGTGCAACATTTAAAACATCTCGGCAGTGGGTTTGCTACGGGCCGAAGAAGTCGACCACACCTGTGGTCACATTTTCTGCATGCTTGCGTAGCTCTTCTTTTTATATATATTATGTTTTATGACATACATGGCTGTGTTCTCTCATTTCCATATAAACCTGTTGGACATTAAGTTTTCTTATATGTGTTTGCTTTAGGCCATTATAAATTATTTGCTAGATTAGCATCCAAATTTTTAGTAAAAACAGGGAAAGCGGGAGGATTTAGTTATCTAAGGATACGTATATATATTTAGATAAAATCCGACCATGGGTGGTATAATCGCTGTATAATGAAAACTACTTCGCTCATACACTTCCTGGTATATAATGGGGAAATCGATGTAAAATAATTAAGTAAAACATTATATGAAAAACATACGAATAATCATGTTCAAATATTTTTCGAATTTGTAATATTACTGAATACACTCGTTAATTTGGTAAACATTAGATAAAGTCAATGTTTAAGTTTATAATGAATACTTAACTGAAAATAATATTTTGACTTTTACAAATTTGTCTTAAACTGTTTTCCATCATATGCGATGACTACAATATATAGCAACATCAATGTCGTTAAATCTGAAAATAGTCGATGTTAATGTTTATAATCAACATTAACTCTTTCGCTGCCAATGTCGCCGATCGGCAATAACAATAATATGATGTCTTTCTCGACTTACAAAGGGAAACTACTAATGCAAATGAATGATAGCCAAAACTACTCGGGAGTCAGGAACATTTTTTTGTCGCTTCTCAAGATGATTATGCATCACACAGGAATAAACAGTTAACATTGTTAGAATGGATTCCAGATGTTTTATCGAAGAACATCAATGATTCTGACTCGGGTATTGAAGTAAAAAATGTCTGATTCAGTGAGTTTGTATCTTTGATTTTGTTTTGCTTTTAATTTGTACTTTGTTTGATACATGAACAACTTATATTATTCCGATTATTACATGATCGTATAGACAATATATCAATATTATGTCATTTAAGGTCAATGTTATTTGTACATATATTGCTAAAAAGAAGACATTAATGATTACAATATTATATATATTTATAATATATATATATATATATATTAAATATATATATCATATAAATTTCAGATATTTTATATATTCAAGTGTGTTTTGAAAATTTCATGACAATATTAGCGTCAGTGATGATCTTAGAAGTTATATTGTGTGTATATATATATAAATATACCTATTTAAATGATTTGTTGGAAATATATTTGGCACCGAGATACTTTCTGAAAAAATGAATACATTATTTTGAGTAAGAAGACTTATGGTGCTCGGTATCTTATATAAGGATGATATCAAAAGAAACATTTATAAAGTTTAAAAAGATTGGTAAATCGTTCATATTGATATATCGTATATCATATCTCACGTGACACGTGCTTTCAAGTATTGTCTGTACAAACATTTAACATTATACATTTGTTTGATCAACACGAAACTATAAAATACGTGGCCTTTCATATCAAGTTAGAATTTCAGTCGTTTCTTAAACGTTCAGAGTCAACAAAAAATAGCGAGTTTCACCATTTGTTTACTATTTTGTTTTGACCGTTGAAGTGTCTTCGAACGCAAAAATTACCAACATAGGGTATAAATCGAAAAAGTCATTTTGAAAGTTGTATTGCTAAATACAAACAATACTCAGTTTAATTTCACCGGTTTTATTTGCATTCCTTATAGCTAATTTTCTAAAATCATCGCCAAGATACGATTGTTCAGATCTTTCCAAATTCATGCTACAGTGTCGCTATGATAACAGCGAACGACGCCAATCGATATATATCCGAACATGCGTTTTGTTAACGAACATATCAGACAGCTGAATAGAGAAGAGGTGTAACGACTGGGACATGAGGTGTATCATTGTCTTTAAAAATCCTAATAGCCTTGACGAGATATCGGCGTAATACCTATATTGCTCTCCTCCTCGTTTGCATTGCATTCAGAATGCCACAGAATCTGTTCCGATACATGCATATAAAAAAATACCAAAATCAATCTGCATGTTTGGGAATTATTGAAAAAGTCCACGTATTTCTTACACACCTCGTACATTGGCTTATGTGAATATGTGTTCATTCATTCAACGGATAGAACCAAATGTGTGTCAAAGCAATGCCGATATTCCCAAAGCATTACAAGTGGCAATAATTGCTGGGACTTAGTCAAAGAAGGATTTCAACATGGTCGGATATCTAGAACCAAATTTTTTATTCCTTTTATACATGTAGCATGTAAGTTTGCACTTAGCCCAGTAGATTGTCTTGAGGAAGGAAACAATATGCGTTCCTTATGAGAATTTAAAGAACTCCTCTTGAACCGAAGTCCTTTTCAATGCGATCACTTTAGGACATTTTTGAATCAACCTGTATTTTGAAAGCTTTCACTCTTAAACAAATTTTACTTTGGCTTAATACATGTGAATCTTTCAAATTCATTTTGGTAGCGTTGGCGAAATGGGTCCCAGGTTTGTAAATGATTACTTACAAACGACTAAATTTTACCAAATTCAAACATTATAACACTAGAGTATCCAACGAAAGTTACAAAAGCATGTAACCAGTATCATTCTGAGACATTATTTAAGCACACTTTAATGAAACCCTGTTTTATTTAATAGTTAATTTCAGATGTCAGTAGCGTGTATCCAAAACACGCTAAAATTGTCTAGAAATGTAATTTGTTCAACAATTTAAAGTGTAATGAAACACATAAATGTCGGCAATATATTCATTTATTTACTGTAATGTCGCAGTTTAAATAGACGTGTGCTTAATAAATATGTTGTGTTTGCACGATAACAGTATCGTATGGACTTATTTCGTGCAAGTTTAGATGTTAAAAGAATATTGAAGTTTTGAAAGTTCAACGTTAGCCGGATGATCTTAACACTGTCTTATTATCACTTACCTCTTACCATTGAAGTAGTAGGTTCGAGTCCTGCTCGATCCAAACTGTAAATGTGCGGTTTTTTAATCAGAATCATACTGTTATGTTCCTTCACCCACACAACCGAATATCCCATATAAAAATCAATCTGTTGAAATGGCGTTTAATTTCATTCAAAAACTTTCGTTATATGGAACGACATATGTATGGGGAACTCTTTTATAGAAACATTGTACACGTAGCATAGTACTTTTATAATGATGAAGTGATGAACCGATGAAAGCAAATTATCAGTCGCTAATGCCATTAAATTAACGCTGAAAATAAACATAATAGTTTTAGACAAAAACAAAACCTGCATATTGAATAATTCAAAATATGTTTTCCTGTACCGTAACGTTGATGCTATTCAAACGTAATATCTCTTTATGAAAATGTGAAAAAGAATACCGTTGTAAGAAAGATGTTTGGAACTATTAAATAAATTGGAACAGTTACTGATTAATTACGGACTGTCATTTTTCGGAAATCTTTATATTACAGTATCAATAAATAAATGACGTCATCACTAAATGAAATGCAAGCACTGTAAATCACTGATAGCAGTTATCATTTCTATTTATATGTGATTAGTACTTAATTGGCGTTTATCAATTATGAAATTCTAACATGCTCCAGCGTGGTGAACAATCTCATATACATGGTTACATATATGAAACAAATCGTAGGTCTCGTAAAACGTACTTCTAAACATCACTAAGGTTTTCCTAATGTCTTATATTAAAATAAAAATGACATAGCCACATATTTATCTGAACAAGAGCATCAATTACTGAAATCTGTTTGGAAATAAATAGCTGCGTTCGTTACTACATGTAAGCATATCACATTTATAACTATAGTGGTGATCATAAAATTCACCTTTATCAAACAATTGACGTAAATACATTCAGACGAACGTCTGTATATTATTGCCATAAGTATACACAGTATTGTATATCTGAGACATATTTACATCAATGCCAAACATAGATGTCAGTTTAAACCAGCGTTATCTATGGCACGCAACATAAAGTTAAATATGCTTAATATACGTATATATATATATATATATTTTTTTTTTTTTTCAATGGGGTTTAATGCCATTCTCAACACAAAATATACCTTATAAAATTGTGTACAATATATGGTGTTTACTTTATCAATAGGTTGACTTTTTTAAAACACTAAAACATAAAAAATATATGTAGTTAACCATTTGAGTCTGTCAATCAATCGTTATTCATTTCAACATACATATTTAACATAAAATGTACGGTGTCCTCCGCGGCTAAGTGGGCTATGCAGCGGTCTCTTAGATATGTTATCTGTGAGGTTGTAGTCCCGATCGTTCAAAACATATGATGTGAAAAAAATGCCAGTTCCTTACGGAAAAACGGTGATTTCCACTTAGATTTAATCTGAGCTCTTCCTCTACAAAAACAACTGCGTTTGTCATATATTACCTAAGTGTGATGAAATGGCATTGAACCACATTAAAATAATAACAATGTTGCATAAAATACAGTTATATTTTTGTTTTGCTGTAAGATTCGACTATATTAATATTAACAAAAAAAAAATGATAATACAGGTATCTTGCACTTGTAGGGTACTGTAAGATATATGACACATTATGAATTAGAAGTGAACACTACTATTAACGTGATGATACGTGTAATGCTAGATGTTGTCCTACTTTCCCAGCCAATAAAATCGCTTATGTTTTTATAAAAGTACATTCAATTTAACATATAATGTATTGAACGTCAGTACGTATTGAACCGTGCTCTATAACGTAATTATTAGAATAGCAGACTATGTATTGAACTATCATTAGACTACCAAATGATATATTATATATGAAAGTTGCTGAGAAAAAGACACGCGTACGAAGATTGCATACTAGATTTATGCGGGGTAATTGAATAAGGAACAATCCTAGCAAACGTGAGAATAGTTACTTGATTTAAAATGCGTAGTTCTGGTAGACACTGTGTGAATAAATAAAGAATAAATAAATAAATTTGGAATATAATGCATATGTTTCAACAGAGAAGAATATATCATGACAAAACAAAAATAAACAACCTAGGACCTTAATAGTTTTTACAGTTTTGCATCGTGTAATGTTGGCTTATCAGGTTGCAGATCTATCGTTATTGAACGCTGCTATACGTATAGTCATTCTTGTAACAGCTAAAATTTTCACGAAATTTAAAAGTAAAACTCTGTGAAATATAAAATAAAAATACAACGTCAAAGGTTATCCGTGATATGTTTCAAGCTGAAATGTATAACACATTCGTTAAATTCAACACTCAAATCCATTGCATTTCAAATTGACAGAAAATAGGATCTGTGTAATTGCAGCGTGTTTGTGTTTCAGTCATTGATTTTGATAATACGTAATTTTTCTGGTCTCATCACAGAGTTTAACTTATTAACAAGGTGTTACATTTCGACAGTTAATAAAATTCCACATAAAAAAGTTTTAAAAAGTAGTATTCCTACAGTAGGAAATGTATCAGCTCACAAAATGTACAAGAAGTCACAAAAAAACCTTCATTATCTCCGTCTGTAAAAATTCTATTAAAGCTACTTTTTAGCACCATTAATGTCTTTGTAATAAATAATCTGCCAGTTTTAGCTCTAGTCGCCAGCAGCAAGAAATCACAACCTTCATGAACCATTTTACAATACTTTGAACCAAATAACAACGACTCAAATAACTTTTTTTTTCGTGCGCAAAGAAGGTGTTGCCGTCACAACATAACGGACGTAACTATACAGCAAGACGTAATAGAAACAGCCAAGTTTCAAACTATATGACTCAGCTGAAGACTACATTTTTGTCGCGGTGATACCGCCGTAAGAACTTCACCGAAGCACCGACACGGCCTATTTTGTTCTTATTTGAAAGGACCCCATTTATCCGTAACTCTACACACTTCCAAATGACCGTTCAACAACCTATTGATAGTTCTGTGTTCTGTTGAAAATGTAATGTGTTATTTGCTGAAAATGTAATGTGTCAAAAATGTAATTTATAATGTATTGCAAAAGTTATGTGAAATATGTTGAAAATGTTATGTGTTGGAAATGTAATATATATTATATTGCAAATGCTATGTGTAATACGTTTAAAATGTTATGTGTTGGAAATGCGATTTATAATGTATTGCAAATGTTATGTGTAATATTTTGGACATGTTATGTATTTGAAATGTAATTTATAATGTATTGCTAATGGTATGTGTAATAAATTGGACATGTTATGTGTTTGAAATGTAATTTATAATTTATTGCAAATGTTATGTGTAATATGTTGAAAATGTTATGTGTTGAAAATGTAATTTATAATGTATTGTTAATGTTATGTGTAATATGTTGAAAATGTTACATGTTGGAAATATAATTAATAATGTATTGCAAACGTTATGTGTAATATGTTGAAAATGTTATGTGTTTGAAATGTAATTTATAATGTATTGCAAATGTTATGTGTAATATGTTGAAAATGTTATGTGTTTGAAATGTAATTTATAATGTAGTGCAAATGTTATGTGTAATATTTTGAAAATGTTATGTGTTGAAAATGTTATTTATAATGAATTGCAAATGTTATGTGTAATATATTGAAAATGTTATGTGTTGGAAACGGAATGTGCAATGTACAGGACATATAATAGGTAATGTGTTGTAATGTTCCGACAGACATAACGGTTCACTTAACGGTTACTCTAAAATAGCAGCATTGGCACTTACTTTCATACGACAGATTATTGACAACTGTTTTACCATTGACGATATTAAGAGAAACTCAAATAAGAACATTTCCATTTCCATTAAAGCATTTTTTAGACTCCAAAAATAAACTGTTACTCCTAAATAATGATACAAATTAAATCCTCTTTGAATATAGTAAAACCAGAACTCGTATGAAAACCACTTTATAGATAGTAATGTAATGACAGTTTGAGTAATGGGTTGCATCTCAAGAACTGTCGTTGATTATTTATTTAGTGTTGAACAGAAAAACAGGATTTCAAGTGCATTAAGGAAACGTCTGACAACTTGTTGCACTACTGAAGTGCAATTATACTCGTTTAAATGGAATTTAACGGCATTTATATCACATGTCTGGTTATATACGGCATCAGTGTTATATTGGTGGAGGAAGAAGTCATAATAAATACGAGTGGAACCATCGTCTTTTAATATATATTATGCAGATAACTGGGTTACTTTTACCGAGCTGGGGTCAAACAAACGACCTCAGTCATGAAATGTCATTTAGACCACAGTGACTTATGCATGTAATTAGAACAGATTGTTCCCCAGTTGTACTATAAAATAAATATTTGTGAAGTGTTATCGAATTCCAGCCAGTGGTTGTCGAGAAATAGCGACAACAAAAATTGTCTGAAAATTTATTTGCGCGCAACATACCAACGATATACACAACTAGGCTTAGTACCAACTACTCTTGTGGCGTTTCAATCACTTGAGTTCCAGTCGATGGTTGCCAAGAAATAGCGACCACAAAAAATATGCATAAAACATTCAAAAGGCCATAACCCATTGGACAAATATTCTCGCGCAACATGCCGACAATGGGCGCAACTAGGCTTAGAACCAGTCACCCTTGTAATGTTTCATTAATTTCTGGTTGGTGAGAAATAACGATCACAAAAATTGTCTACAGACCGAAGGGTCGATCGACCGACCGATCGACGAGCGTGATTCCTATATAGCCCCCATATACTTTGTATCTAGTGGTATCAAAATGCTTATGCTGGTACAAATTGAAGAGAGGTGAAACTCAATTAAAAAAATGAGTGTCCAGATATGCTGTTATATAAAGTGGTAAAGGAACTATGATTAAAAGATAACGTGCAAATGTTCATACTCATTTATTATCTCACTGTTTGTTGGTGTCTTTCAATTTGACAGAATAGGTTAATAGAGAAAAGGTAAAACGACACAGGGGGTTTCATTGTGTTTTGGGTTACTTCGATATATCTCAAGTCTTTTTTCCGTCAGGTCAAACAACGCTGTTGCTGACGTTTTAACATCAGTTGCATTGTGTGTCTCGCACGGCGTTCTGTATATGGGTTCAACTGTATCTTTCGTGTCACCAAGGATTGCTTTCACGTCGTTTTTTGTTTCAGGTGGTCCCATTTCATTTGCTCTTCTATCACGAAGTTTTGAACCCATGCACTCTCCACGTTCTTCCACCTCCATATGCTTGTAATAGTTTTGGTGGAAAAAATAGCAGGGCTGACTGTCACCTGAGCCGTGCGGAATAAGACGAACATGTACCTTTGTGCCATTCTGAAATGTTAAATATAATAAATATGTGAAATTGAATGTAATTTACATGCAGAGTCGCTAACATAATTTATGATTGTTGCAATTATAGGTTGCTTTTGATTGTAAATGAGTCATCATATCAACCGCTTATTAGTTACAACAACACTATCAGATTATACAATTTTAGACAACAGCACCATTATCTACTTGGTTAAATCTAGTAATGGTTTAAACAGAAATCTTGGCGTGTAACGAGATATAAACAAAAAACATTAATGAACGTATTTTACTACCCTAACATTAGGGATGCTACACCTTTCACTATCTCTTACATGAGGGTTGTTATACAGTTCACTACCCCTCACAGGAGGGATGTTACCATTCCACTTTCCCAAACATTGAGATATTACACATCTCACTATCTCTAACATGAGCGACGTTACAAATTTGACTACCTCTCAAATCAGAGATATTACACATTTCACAACCCCTCACATTAGGGATGTTACTAATGTCACTATCTCTCACATGAGGGATATTACACATTTCACGACCCCTCAAAAGAGGGTTGTTACACATTTCCCTAACACTCACATGATGGATGTTAAAAATGTCACTATTTGTCACATGAGGGATATTACAAATTTCACTTTTCATCACATAAGTGATGTTACACCGTTCACTATCTATCACATGATAAATGTTACATATTTCACTTCCCCTCATATGAGGAATGTTACATATGTCACCATCGCTCACATAAAGGATTTAACACATTTTATTACCCCTCACATTAAAGATATTACATATTTCACTACCACGCACATATGAATTGCTTCACACTTGACTACCTCTTACATAATGGATGTTACACATTTCCTCACTCTTCACATAAGTGATGTTACACCGTTTACTACCCCTTACATGAGATATGCTACATATTTCACTTTCCCTCATCTAAGGGATATTACACATTTCAGTTCCCCTCACATGAGGAATGTTACGCATTTTAA